>CAUYTI010078875.1:0-21174 GCA_963575145.1 Galago senegalensis
TTTTTTTTTTTATTGAATGGTAACTATGTACATTAATGCACTTCTGGGGTACAGTGTGGGGTTTTCACATGCAATCTGAAATACTTCCATCAAACTGGTCAACACAGCCTTCATGTCATTTTCTCAGTTATTGCTTTAAAACTTTCACATTCTACTCTTGGAAAGATTCACCTGTACCCCTATAAGACAAACCTCAGAAGTGATCCCTCCAAGCCCCCTCCCACCACAGATTCCCTCCTCCCCATATTCTTAGGCAATTTGGTTATAGCTTTCGTATAAAAGGTATAAATTGGTTTCATAATGGGGTGTGTACAATGGATACTTTTTCCTCCATTCTTGTGATACTCTGCTCAGAAGAACATTCTTCAGCTCCATCCATGTGAACATGAAGGATGTAAAGGCTCCATCCTTTTTAATGGCTGCGTAGTATTCCATGGTGTACATATATACCAGTTTGTTGATCCATTCATGGATCGATGGGCACTTGGGCTTCTTCCATGACCTGGCAATTATGAATTGGGCTGCTATAAACATTCTGATACAAATGTTTTATTTTTGAAGGCTTCTGTGCCATTTAAAACTCCCATTAAATACATTCTAAGCTTTACTGTTGTTGATGTTTCTTTTGTTGTGGGGTCTCAGCCATGAACCCAGAAACTGGTGAGGTAGGAAATAATTTCTCCCTTGCACAGTAGAAGCAGGAACAATTAGGTTTTGTTAATTGTTAATTTTGCTAATACCATTAATAACAGCAGTGTGTTCTTAGCTTATGCCCAATTCTTGGAGAAGGTCCTTTATTTAATTCCTACCAAGATTCTTTGAGTTACGCGTTTTCATCCCCTTTCTGCAAATGAGCACACTGATACTTGGTGATGTTAAGAGGTATGTTAAAGGTCACGGATAGGAGGTAATGAAAGTCAGGTTCAAAATACATTGTCTGAACCACATGTTCATTTTTGACAATACAAAAACTTCTGGATGGTATTCATCTTTTGATTCATAATTTTACATCTTAGCAATTGGCCTTTTTTCCCCTGAGCATTATATTGATATATATTCCTATAACCAAGTACTTCTGTTCACAGCCATTTTATTTCCTTTTTCTCCTTCCCAAAAGAGATATGTATTATTTAACACATTCCTCATAATACCAAATGATTTTATCCTGGAGAAGGATTTGGTGGGGGAAAGAGTATTTTTAAAACAGGCGTATTATATTCATAGTAGCGTCTCATCCATGTATTTTATTCAACATAAATTAAATATCACATCTAAACAGAGATGCAATAAAGCAGGAATGAAATGCGTCTCTGAATAACTTCTGCAAATTATACTGGTATTAAGATAAAGTATTTTGTAAATAAAAAAAGATGCAATTTTCAGGATAAGCTTTATAGTAATAGTTTTGAGGTTGAGTTAGAAAAGGTACATGCCATTTCCCCTCAATTGTGCCCACTTTTCCACATCTCTTGTACTTGTCTATCAGAAACATTTTATTATTCCCCTTTGCAAATCATGTCTCAAATGTTGCAAACAAATGTCTGAGACATGTTCTAAAATGAGTGTCAAATCCAAAAAAGAATCTCCCTTCATTACCATTGTTTTGATGTATAATAATAATGCCCAGAAGACTATATAAAGAATTTACCTTTTAGAGAACTTTGAATGAATAGGACTTTATTTCTTAATTATAAAATCGTCACCTAGCCACACTGATATAGGACAAAGTACCAAAAGCATGAAAATTAATCTGTTTGGAATCTCACTGCCTCATTGACTTTTTAGTCCTTTAATATTGAAAAGGAAAGAGGGAGAATTGAACTACATTAGGCCACAAGTGCTTGTTTGCTAAACACTCTCATATTTTGAAATTACAGAAGTTATATGAGAAACAAGTATATACTGGGAAATTCTCAATGTGCAGGATATAATTTGTTACTTGAGGACTGGCTTCAGTAGTCAGACAATATTTAAAAGGTTTGCCCGTATCCTTTTCTCTGAATCATCAGCAAGACTTTTCGCTCTCATCATTTCCTGAAAGTCTAACAAGCTGGTTCAAATATGAGCCTCAAATCTCAGATGTTAGTGAAACCCTTTAATAATCTTTAAGATAAATCAAAAGGAACCTTGTGATGAGTATGACAATAATAAAGGATTTATTGTGTTTTTTACTTAGTTTTATCAATAAGATATGAAACTCAGCTATATTAGTAAGTTACAAAACAATAGCAGTGTCTCCTGATCTCTCTAAAATTTTCTTTGCCTCATAGAAAATTCCTACATCTATGATCTGTTGTGGCTATGATGTCATATTATACATCAGAGGCTAATGAAAAACTAAATCCTAATTTGCTTTTATTTTTCTTTCCTTCTTTATTTGGTATAAGAAAAACTTCACAATAGAACTGGACAGTAGAAATCTCACATCACAAAATTCTAAGGTCAGGCAGTTCAGTATTTTGATGCCAGGTGGAGGTGTAGGTTGATTAAAGAAATGTTTTATTACATTAGACACAGTGAATAATGAAGACAGAACCAAAGTGAGGAAAGAGGGTAATCTTGTTAGAGGGCCACACCACTTTTCTAATATAAATTGATTCTTCAAATAAGAAAATAAAAGAAGCTCTCAAATTCTACTATCTATGTTTGGTGCCCTTTATGAAGATAACACGTAAACATGATTAATTCTGCTTATCATTCCAAACACTTACATAATCTGTAAGGAAGCCAGTTAATACTGTTTGGGATGTATTTATCTATTTCAATTAATTTTACATTAGGATACATTAAAATGAAATTAAGAGTGTCAAAGTTTTATAATTAGTTAATAACATTAGAACTGATTTTTTTTTATTTTCTATGCCTATTCCCACGTTATTTCATTTATTTATTCTGTAAATAGGATATGATATGACTTATTGACCACTGCTAATATTTTATAAATTAAAGAAATACAATAATGATTATGGTTTATTATATATTATTGAGTTTTAGAATAAGGAATAATAATGAAAGACTTATTTTCTAAATCGTTAGTCTGAAGATAATGATAATGCAGGTTTAACACATGGATATAGTACTGTGTGAACAGTTCTTGGGTTCAACAGTGCTCAATAAATTGGATCTGGACAGAAGTTAAGGAAATAGAGAGACCATGTTTGCATTCGAATCTCTAATCTAGAAATTTAAAAGGTGCTAGTATAGTTGCTTCACATTTAAAATGTGGAGAAAAGATGAGTGGGACATGATTACTTTGTATTTTCATTTGAGCTATGTATGTGGGGTATCTAAGTGACACTGGATCCTGGGTCTGAAGCTCAGAGAGAAAAATCTGAGCATAAGATTTAAATTCATATTTTCACCACGATATGGATTGTAATTGAGCTCAGAGATTGCAAATGTGAAATGATGACTGCATGAGGCAGATCAACTATAAATTTAAGTAAGAGACAGATATTAAGGGGAAAGAACATGTGATTTGGAGATCAAAATAAAATAAATGAAAACGTTTTAAAGTATTTTCTTTTTTTCTTTTTTCTTTTTTGAATCAGAGTCTCACTCTGTGGCCCTGGCTAGAGTGCCATGACATCAGCCTAGCTCACAGCAACCTTAAACTCCTGAGTTCAAATGTTGTACCTGCCACAGCCTCCCAAGGGGCTGGGACTACAGACATCCGCCACAACACCCATCTAATTTTTCTATTTTTAGTAGAGACACGGTTTATTTCTTGCTCAGAATGGTCTCAAACGCCTAAACTCAAGGGATCCTCCTGCTGTGGCCTCCCAAAGTGTTAGGATTACAAGCATGAGCCATCATACCTGGCCTTGAAAGTATTTCCAAAAGAAAATATTATTATTCAGCAGATACAATGTAGCTCCGAGACTGAGTAAGTGAAGAACTGAAAGGCATGAGCTGGTTGGGACAATGAGGACAAATTGGTGAATTGAAGAGAATGTTTTCTGTGAAGTAGTTAAGGAGAAGTCAGGATGAAGTAGGTTGATGTCCTAATGTGATGTAAAAAAGTATAAAAATGACTAGAGAATCCTTGTTCAAAGAAAGATGAAGACATTAGAAGAGGGTAGCTGACTAGTAACACAGAATCAGGTGAGGCAGCTCCGAAGACGCAACTCGTGTTCTTGTGCAGCTCTTTCAACTGGAGCATAACTGGCAGGATCCCAGCTGCTGATATTCAAAATCGTTGCAGCATTTGTACAAAGGCCATCTCCTCCAGGCTTTGTCTTGCCAGTAACTGAGTGTGGCAAGTGGCTCATGTGAACCATTTCTGGGATACAGAGGCAGATTTTAGCTCTAGAAGTCCCTGATGACTTTGTCAAACGTTCCTTTCTTTTTTTTTTTTTTTTGTTTCAAGCAACTATACAGAGGTGTAATTAATATACGAGAAACCCCTGCACGTGTTTATTGTATACAATTTGATGAGTTTGGATGTATATATGCACCTATGAAACCATAGCGCAGTTATCATGGAAGACATCTCTATCACTTCTAAGAAGTTTCCTTGTGCTTTCTTTCCTTCCTTTATATGGTATAAAAATTTATGTGATATGATAATATTTACACTTTTTAACTTTTAAGCACACAAGACAATATTTTTGATGTAGACACTAAGCAGTAGAACAGCTCTCTAGAGATAGTTCACCAGGCATAGCTAGTACTTTACAAAATTTGAACGGTAATCCTGCACTTCTTTCTCCCCCTTGTCTCTGGTCACCATTGTTCTATTCTATATTTCTACATCTATGACAAGGATGTTAAGAATGCAAAATGGAAACAAAAAATAGTCCCTTCAACAGATGGTACTGGGAAAACTAGATATCCATTTGTAAAAGAATATTTAACCCTTATGCTATACCGTATGTAAACATCAAATTGGAGTTTGTTAAAGATTTAAACATCAGACCATAACTGCAAAACTGTCAGAAGAAAACATAGTTGAAAAGCTTCTTGACATTGACCTTGGCAACAATTTCTTGGGTGTGACGCATAAAATAGCAACAAAAGTAAAAAATGTATAAGTAGGACTACGCCAACCTAAAAAGCTTTTGCACAGCAATGAAAATAATCAACAAAATGAAAAGGGAGCCTACAGAATGGGAGAAAATATTTGCAAATTGAGTACCTGCAATTGAGTAGCATAAGAGATTAATGCTAACCCTTTCTTAAAGTTTAAAGTTTCCAAACAATCTTCTCTCCTCTTTCCATCTGTGAGTTCCAAATTACATCACTGTCTAATTGGTTTTCCCATTTTTCCCTGGCTCTTCCCCTATTTATTTTCACCTATAGGCTTTCCCTTAATAAAATCTTTCAATGTTTAATCCCTTCTTTGTGTGTATGTCTAAGAGAACCTACAGAGACACATCAAACAAGGGACTTTTCATAAGTTCTCAAGAGAGATTTATATTAAAAACACAGATAGAGAAGTTCTCCTAATATAACATGAAAGAGGGAAAGATAATAGGTATTAGTGTGAGTTTATTTAGTAATTTGATGACAAGAAGTGGAGAAGCTCCCTTGGATTTGTGTTAGATTGTATTTTGATTACAAAATAGATTTCATCCCACATATTCTTTTTAATGCAAGTTTTGCAACCTCTTTAAGAGGTTTAGTTTATTTATCCATATCTTCAAATTATGTCAGGACTTGTGACTTCTTTGACTAAGAGAATGTGGTGGAAATGGTTGGATGGTTGTATATCAGTTCCAGACCTAGTATACTGATATAGCAGCTTCCACTTCCTACCTGCTGGAAGCATCCCAGGCTTCAAGTGGGCAGACAGACTATTCTAAGATAGCCATGCCTGGGGGAGCGGTGATGCCTAGGGGAATGAAATACCAAGTGCTGAGAAAGGAGTCAAGAAGTATTAAAGAAAGAAGCTAATTTGAAAATGGGTCCTCTAGACTTGCCCATTCAAAACATGCCATATGAATAAGAGATAAATCATTCAGCCAAGCCAGTTTCATACTCCTGACATGGAAAATCACAAACAGAGTAAAATGGCTCTTTGAGATAATACATTTCAGGCTAGCTTTTTGTAGAGCAACCAGTACAAAAGACAGACTTCTACCATTTGATGCCTAGATGTTGACTTAGGTCACATAGGGAGAATTAGATGGAAATTGATATAACCAGCAATTTGGGAACAGTAAAGAAAAGAAGGTGGAAAATAGGTAAAAGCCAGATAAGGAAATCAAGAATAACTATTGGAAAGAGGCATTGAAGATTGGAGATAATGAATTTCTTATAGCACCAGGAATATCAAGCACTAAAATTGAGAAAGTTAGATTTATCCAGAGATGGTTTAGCAGGGAGTGGCAAAGAAAGACACATGGAAAGGAAGTTCTAAGATGAATGTGACAGATTCATTGAGATAATGGAGTTTGATCTATACAAGACATAAACACAGATAAAACCAGTAGCAAGAGAGAATTTAAAGCAGTTAAGGAATTATAAGAGTATCAAAAGATATGATGAGGAGGACGATGAACCATGAGGAGAAAGAGGGTGTTGTTATTGTAAGGGCATTAACTTGGTGAAAACAATTGGTTTTCTGTAGAGTGACTGCTTCTCAATTGGATCAGTGCAGGTTTATGAACTTACTCTTCCATTGAATGGAAGCTGTAAGAAATTCAAAGGAAGAGATAAAGGAACAAATGTGGAATGGAATCTTTAAGACTTTGAGGGCATGTGGAATGGCAGTTGCACCTCGACTAGACAGCCAGGTAATGAATTAGGTATTTATCTTCTCTGAGTGTTGTTGACTTTATGCTCAATACGTGACAGTAGGAACATTTGGTACAGAGTAGACATTATAGACAGATGTCTTTGAATATATCATTTTTATGCTTGAGAAGAAGATAATTGCTCAGGAAATAACATTTATGTGAAGTGACAATGTGACCATCACTTCCGAACCCTGAGGTTTATGGTTATGGAAGAAACTACATTTGATATGGATTCAGAGGAAGCAATGTTCTCAAGGGAGATTAAGGTTACATTTAAATTAAAGAGATAGTGAGCCTGTTTAGGGGGTAAAGGATGATGTAGGGAATCTCTGGATCATGGACTGAAAGTTCCAGAGTACAATGCTGAAATTGTTTAGAGGATAGGAAACTATGGAATAAGGAGAATTTAAGTTTAGAAAATATGCTGTAGATTATATGGTAGGAAACTTCCAAGAAAGAAGAGTAAGTGGAGGGCTTTACTTATTACACTATTATTAAGATTATGAAGTGTGTGGGGCTTAAGTTCCCATCAGATATTTTTAGTTTTTGAGACAGAGTCTTACTCCATTGCCCCAGGTTAGAATGCCATGGCATCATAGGTCACAGCAACCACAAACTTCTAAGTTCAGGTGATGCTATTGCCTCAACCTCCCCAAATGATGGGATGATAGGCATGTTCCACTACTCCTGGCTATTTTTTCTATTTTTAGTAGAGATTAGGTCTTACTCTTCCTAAGGCTGGTCTCAAACTCTGAGCTCAAGCAGTCCTCTGGCCTTGGCTTCCCAGAATGCTGGGATTACAAATGTGAGCCACCAATCCCAGCCTCCCATCAGATTTTAAAAGAAGCACCTCTGGCCATCGCCTGGGGAATTGTGGGTTTATAGGATTTAGGGATCTTCACCCAGTGTGGCAGTGGTCAGATGCTGGCTATTTTGGCATTCTGACAAAGATCCTGTCATCAGTTACCTTCCAGAGTAATCAGAGGCTTAAGCACCCAGATGCCTACATAGGGTAGGTGCACAGTGGTATAGAGATGGTCCTGACAGACTCTGGGGATGAGGAGGAAAGTTGGGACAGAGTCATAATGAGGGAAAGACTGACGTTTAGGGTAAAGCAGAAATCCCAGTGACCAGAGCCTTACAAATGCAGAGTTGTGTCTATAGTCTATTAAATATATATTTCAACCCATTACCATAAAGTCAATAAAATGCAATAAACAATTAAAGGTCTATAAAAATGGTCTTGCTCTATCTGTGTATTTTATTCTTTCAATTAAGATACAGTCTTCATTTTTTTTTTTTTTTTTTTTTTAGGAAATTAGACTCATTTGGTCAGGGAATGGATCCCAGAGAATCGGAGTTTTATTGCAAACTCTGTTGTTATCATATTGTGATGAATCAGCTGCTTTACCATTACTAGCCTTAAAAGGGATCCAAGTGCAGAAAGATCAATACATAAAAACCCCACACTCAGCCATTTTAAAGCAAATATTCATGTTGAACTTCGTGCTAGAAGCTTTCAGGATGCACCACCCATGTTAATCACAGCCTGCTGAATCCAGGCTTGGAATCAGGAAAATGGTAAAAAATTAAATAGTAAAAACTAAGTATGACATAAATGAGCATTTAAATCACTGCCTCTGAAATAACATCTCTCGGTGCTGGAAATTGGTGACTCTGCATTTTGGGATGAGGAAAAAAAATCAAATACATAATCAATATCCAGCTCTGTGATTATACAAATACCAAACTGGAAATGCACATGATTATAGAGGAAAGCAAAGTTTGAGGAAAATAAAAAATAATAAAACAGAAATGTACATATTTTCAACTTTTAATAACATTAGATAAAGAATAATTTCTTATTAGCTTTTTCCTTTTATTTCTCTTACAATTTTTTGTCAGCCTGTTCTTTTTTGTTTCTTAGCAAAAACTTGCAGAGGAACAGTTAAGTAGGGATTATTTGAAGGGATTCAGTGTATTTTATTTTTCTTAACAGCTAGTTTGAAGTCCAGTATTCCCTGACCACAAAGTTGCTAAAGGAGTATGTTTGGTGTAGTTTTTTGTCTTTTTGTGTTCGGAAGAAATAGTGACTGTGAAAGCAGGTGGCCACGTTGTCTTTAACTAGCTGGAAATTCCATCTTCCATTTTATTTTATTGTTTAGTATTTTGGAGATATTGGAAACATTTTTTTTTGGTGTTATCTATTTAGTGACGTGTAATAGTTTCCAAGTGTATAAAACCAACATGTCTATTATTGATCATAATTTAATCATATGGCATATAATTAGAAAGTGTGTTCAGCATGATTTTCTGATCTACTAAATTTACTTATGACTTGATGCAAAGTTATATTCTTTAATCCAGAAAACAATTAATAGCTCTTTGAAAACCTTTATACACAGATGTAAATAATTCAAAGTTGTACATTGAGTATAAATGTATTGAATTTATAGGTCTAATAATTAAAGTTATAAAACTAACTTTTATTACAAGTTTAGAATTGTACTATCTTAACCATATCTCCTTAAAATTTAAACTGCATCTTAATATTCTACAACTCAGTTTTAAAAATTCCAACCTCTAACACAGAACACAAAAGCATACATAAATAAGCATATTATGTAACTTTCTATTACAATTATTTTAAACATAACAGAATAAGTCATTCAATCCAATAGATATTTGTTTGCTAATTCTTAGTGATTGGGCTAGGAATTTAGACATCTTTAGAGAGTCCTAATGTTATGTCACTTTGCTCTCTTACAATGAGTGTAGCTAGTTTGCCAGGCCTAACAAGGAAAAATGAAAAGAAACTCTCCACAGCCCATATAAATTTACAGAACTTGATTTTTCATCTAATTGATTCTTAATCTGGGCATAGAATCTGATCATTTATATAATGACAATTCAAACCACTCCACTGAACATCGGATTAAGCTTCCCTTCGATAGATAAACTTCATCTGAGGATCAGTACCTCAAAAATGATATGTCTAAGTTTATTTCTTTTTACATAGGTTTTAATCTTTTTGTCCCTAAAAAGATAATACAATCCTGCCTGATACTACATAATCCATTGCTCTATAATTGGCACATATTGACCAAAACACTATCCTTATTAAAAACACACGTGTGTCTTATCACTGCCATATTATAATTTGCGTGCCATCTACAGTATTCATCTCTTATGATGAAGAAGAGTTGGAGATACCTGACAAATTTGTCATTATGACATCCACTGTTGAATATTCTTTGGATTACTAATTGTTGAACTGGACTTATTCCTCCCTCCCATTCATGGTATAGTTGATTTATTTCCTAAGATATATTGGCTTGCTCACATTTCCTTTTCTTTTTTTTTTTCTGGCTTATGCAGGTTATTGGTATTTACTGATTAAATTTGTTTCATAGGATTGAAAGATAGGAGTCTTAAATTAAGAACAGCAACTATTTAGTAAAAAGGAATTTGAAATTTCCTGGCAGGCAAGTGTTATACCTAACAGACTAACATTCTGTTAGTCTAGACTAGACTAACATTCTAGAAGAAAAGCATGACAGCAGCCTGTTAGCTCTGCCATGTTGTTGGTTGCTGCTTCTAGTCAGGTGCAACAAGAAAGAAATGAGCTGCTTGTAACCAACAAAAACAAGAAAAAAAAAAACAGGAATAGAGAGATTCTAGAAATCTGGGAAATTTCGGGATAGAGAGAAGCAACTGTTTTTTAATGAAAATAGTGGAAAGAAAAGGTCAGGATAATATTTGAGAAATAAATGCTGATTACAACAGTTATGGAGTGAGACAGTGATTAAATAAAGGGTATGGTTCTGAAAACCTCTGAGTAAAATACAGTGACTCAACTGAAGGGGAAAACTAAGGGCGGAGAGTCAGCGTATCTTTTGGATTTTAGATTACTCAGGGGAACTAAGAACTAGAAGGGATGGCAGTCCATCCAAGCCCCATGGATTCAAGCTACATGGGTTTGGGAAAGAAAAAATAATAAAAATAAAATATATCACATCTGACAATGTGTTTTGAAAGGAAGCATGAGGTAAATTATAGGAACATGAAGCTGATCAGAGTAAAATAAATAAGCCACGAGGTTTTTGTGAGAATTGAACTACCAAAAGATCCAAAGAGAGTAAAACTATGTAAAAGTTAAAAAGAATTTTGGATTTTCAATTATATTGGCAGAATGAAAACTAAAACAACTTTACAGTCCCCCCAAAGTCCATATAGTTCCGTGCTCATTCCAGTTGTGAGTGAGAAGAATAAAGGGAATGAAGAGCCAGATGGCCCTGGGGGCAGTGGAGGACAATGGGACGGTGAAACAATCTCATGGATTCGAACTGAGATCCAATACAGGAAATTTCCTAACTCCAGTGCAGGGACCTCTGCAGTGTGTGTTCAGAATGGTTTGGATTCATATTTGCAACAGACCAGCATCTGCCCAAGTCCTCCATTCCTCCTATTTTAATTCAAAGGTCTCAGATTGATAAGACCTTCATCTGAAGCTGATTTTTGTGCACCATCACAGTCATGGAAGTTGTGTACATTATACAGGGGTCCTTCTTGTTGAGCTTAATGCTGTTACTTAGAGGCAATTAATTTGAGTAGATAGCAAGTGGTCTTATGATTTAAGACCAAGGGACCTTCTGCTATTTGCTGCCACAATCCCATAATGCACATCATTAAATATTGTAGCCACGAGTCAAGTGTAGCCAGTAAGCACTTGAAAGGTAGCCACTGTGAGGAACCAAGGTTTTATTTTATTTTATTAAAATACCTAACTTTGTCTCAAAGTAAAATGAATTCTTTTACAAAGATGAACCAGTTTTGCTGGTGTGGATGTGTGTAGCAAAGAAAAAATGATTTTTTATTATTAGATTCAGTTGTTGGAAGATATTTAAGTGTATTTGGAACAACTTGGGTATGTTAATCTATTTTTAAGTATAAATTTTGTGAAATCTAAGTTTGCACCCAGGCTTTTCAACTCATTAAATTGCAATCAGCTATGATAACCAAGAGCATCAGAGTCTTTGACTGTGGTCTCTGAATTTGATCAGAAAATGGAGAAATACGGTTATGTGGGGAATTGCATAGCAGTTTTGTTTGCGTCACCACTGAAAGACACTCACCCCAGTACTACAAGTAGATCATCAAGAACTCAGTTACCCGATCAGGCTGTTCTGTAGGGGAAGCTGAAAACTGGAATGCAGCTCTATACCCAGAAAAAATGAAAACAGTCACGATGAACACACAGCAAATCCTACCTTTTCTTAATTTTTGCCTAGTGCATATGCTTTATGAAAGGGGCCTGTTAATGCCCAAGTAAAGTAAAAAAAAAAAGTTTCAATTTATTCTTGTATTTCTCAAAATATTCCTTGTGTATATTTTAAAAGAGTGAAATTAGGGACATAAAATCCATTATTGTAATCAGATTGGTGGATTGAATTTATTTACAATATGAAATATTGTTGTCCCATATTCTGGGTAGGTTTATTTTTTTCACATACATTATTTATAAAATACCATTTTTATTTTGATATAAATATCCCATATTATGGTTAGGTTTATTTTTAACTTACATTTATGTTTAGCATTTTTTTAAACATTTGTTTACTTTCCCTGACTTCTACTTTATAGCATTTGACAATTAAATTCCATCCTCTGTTTCCATTTTTCTCTGTCATTTTGACTTTATCAAATTTATTCTATAGAGCATCAAGTTTGGTTTCAGTTTCACTTTTATGCCAGCTGAGATTATCTAATTTTAGTGATAAACTTAGAGCTCAAACTTCAGCTAAAAATGAAAAGCAGCAATCTTAAAATCATTAGGTAGTTTGTTAGACAGACTAGGAATAGAAGGCAGAACTACAAAATTTCAACTTGTAGAGCAAGTAAGCCAAAGACTGAACGTCCACATTACTCACTATTCTGTCGAATGGATATGAAAGCGCTAAAATAAGGATAAAAACAGAACATGGCATAAAAGGGTAAGCCACGTGCTGAGGAAAATTGTTTTATTCAGGGACATACATGGATTTGAACATTCATTTCATAGCTTCTGCTAAGGTTGGCACCCCTGTTGATACTAAATTATCTGAATACCAAGTGTCTGTCAACACTTCTATCTAATCAGAAGTGATTGAGTAAAAACTGTATTATATAATAATTTTATACTTAATAACCCAATAGTTCCATTATTATCCCCCAACCTCTGAGTTTTTATTGACTGTCTAATTGACTTGTCATGTATTTATCAGTAAGAATTTTCCGTGCACGCATATGCCAGTGATGGTTACATGGAGAAATGTTACCTTTGACATATGACACAATTCATTCTCACAAAAGGTTTTTAGTAAGACAAAGAAACGTGAATTAAAGTAAAAAGTCCTTGCCGGTGTGATGACAGATAGAAGTGTTGACGGTGTATCTTGGACACCCAAAAGAAGTCATTGTGATTTACATTTCCTCTTTCTGAAGAGGTTCACAGAAGTCATATATCTGATTGTAAATATCTTTTTTTCTGAAAAATGTAGCATAGTTTTAATTTTAATGTAATGGCTATATATGCTTGACAGACTTTCATTTTTTTCTTCTTTGTAACCTGTTCTATGTTTAAGAGTTTGAATAATTAATGATTATATTTACAAAAGCCTACACAGATTCACTTACTTCCTTCTCTCCTCTGCCCATTCCAAGAAGAGTGAAATTTGTAGCACACATCAGTGGTACACCCACTTGTTCTTCCTGTTGGAATTTGGCACTTTGACACATGGAGAACAGACCGAGTGCATGAGTAGATGGGGGACCAGGAAGGGCAAGAAGAAAATATACAGCACTCCTTACATAAGGGAAACAGAAACGTGCGCTCTGTAATTCATGCTTATGTGTTTACTTGCTGCTTCTTAATTTTAATTCACCTCTTTCTTTAGTGCCTACTGCAAAGAAATCCTTCCTTAGTCATAATAAAGGAAACACAGACTAGTTTCTGAGTTTCCCGAAATAGTATTTTGTTCTATCTTGACACTTTTTGCCAACTTACCATGAACCAAGAAAATACTTATTTTTTGTCTTTGTTTGTTTTGCCTTTGTTGGTGTGTTATTAATTTCCATTATACAGATTTATATATTTATTTTATGAAGCATGTAAACTTTGTTCTTTTGTCCAAAGGTAAATCCCCAAAGTGCACATTATATTACAAATGAAAAAACTTTGAAAATATCACACAGTACATTTATTGTGATAACCTATGTAATAACTTATATTAAAATTAGCAAAAGGAAAAAGGAAAGAAAATTAAAGGTGAAATGCTGAATTTTATCAGAAGCATTAATAAATACTAGCATGATCCTACTATATGGCAATTCTACATTTACATTCATATTCCCCTAAAATTCAAATTTCCTTAAAATGAATACCAGAATTTCTTAAAGTACTTTCTAGTGACCACTAAACCAACTATTTGATTCCCACTTAGCTAATATATATATAGATATATATCAACACACACATATATATATGCGTTGATGCTGTGTAAGGAGCTCTGAGCTAGGCTCTGAACATACAGTGGTAAATTACCTCATGGTAGTTATAGGAATGAAAAGCCATTTTGAAAACAGATGGAGTTTAATGCAGTTAAGCCTAGGATACCAATGGAGCATAAAGGATGATTATGTAGTCCAGCTATGAGTTCATGAAAGGGTCAGTGATATATTAAACTTGAGCTTTGGTGAAGAAAAAGAATTACCCAGGCATTAAAGACAGCTTTTAGGCAGAGATATCTAATCCTACCCATATGTAGGAACTGGTCAGGAGCTCCTGTGGTGAGTTTAAGTATAACTAGTGACTTGGTACTGTGTTTCCCCCAAAATAAGACACTGTCTTATATTTATTTTTTCTCAAGAAAACACACTAGGGCTTATTTTCAGGGGATGTCTTATTTTTATTAAGCATAATACAACAATCTACATTTATTCAAATACGGTTAAGTCATTTTCTTCTGGAACCTGACAGAGGGAGCTGACCTTGTTGGTGGGGCTGGCGCTAGTGATGTGTGAACTCCTTTCCCCTAACCATTCTCACGCATGCAATAAGGATGCCTGTGACCACGGTTACCGCAGGCACACCGGCACAAGTGCCAATGGCTTGGAGAAAGGAGCTGTGGCAGATACAAGGTATTCCATTCTTCCTTACTGCTCTGTGCTGAAATGCAGATATGCTGCATAGCCACGCCCATCACTAGGTCTTATTATCGCGGTAGGGCTTATATTTAACAAATGCATAGAAATCCTGCTAGGGCTTATTTTTTGGGTAGGTCTTATTTTCGGGGAAACATGGTATTTCTAGAATTCTATGTAATAGGTAGAGGTAGAAAGAGAAGGAATAAATTAGAGAAGGAAGTGGTGGTATAATCTTGAAGAGGTTCTATTTAAGATTAAATTAAGACTTGTATTCATAAAGATCCATAAGCAAGTTTAAGTCAAAATAACACAATTTTCATTTGTGAATGGTTAGCCGAGAAATGTAGGTAAATGGATTGTAATATGTATGTAACTGTATATAAAAATATGTTTAATGTGAGAGAATTTATATAACCTTTTATCTTTTGATATCATTATGCTGTTTTCTATTTTGTTCTCATCAAAATCTCTACCTTTTAGGTCATAGTACATAATTTTCTCCCACCTTCCTTGCTGGCAAAGAAATGTTCTGACTGCCCATTTGTGAATGGAGGAGGACTCCTGACTATAAGACGGTTAGATACACGATTGTATACCCACTCCATTCATCATTCTTTCTGCTATATCAAAGGCTATAGCAGGGTCATGTGGCTCTCTTGGCACAACTTTTTACATAAGTAGTCAGTAGCATTTGCTTTTTATGAGCAATGTTCCAGTGTTTCTTCTCGTATTAAATAATTTTCAGAGAACCTCACTAGACCGTGCCACATCTCTTACAATCAGTATTGCTGATGTTTGCTTAAATTGCTATCATAAGTAGTTATAAAATCTCACAGTGCACTGAAGTTTCAGCCAAACATCAAATATGGCTTTGTTCCTAGCCTGTGTCAGGAGTCTGTATATAGAAAGAGAAATAAAGACATTCTCAGTCTCTTGCTAAAAAAAATAGCTTTGGTGTTGAGGATGCACTTTGCTGAGTCAATATGAGCAAACAAAGCAGGGAAGAAATGCAGAAGTCAGCTAAGCAAACTTGAAGGGTAGACGGATTTCTAAGGAGCAATTAGAGAAGAGGAAAAAATATCTATACATGACCTGGAAAGGAGTTGACCTATCTAAGACAGTAACCTATCTAACCTGTCTCCAACAACTACAAATAGAGGATCGAAGCCTCCCAGGCAATAGGAAAGAAAAGTCAGAAGATTCTTGCTGAAATACAACCAAACTCCTGGATGATGAAGGGGAAACCCAGGAACAGTCAAAATGTTACCTTGGCTCAAGACATGTATCCCTGAACAAAAACATTTACTGCCTCTTCCATCAAAGGAGTCCTCAAACTTTCACAATTCTTGCTATCCACATAAAAAGTAAAAATGAGAAGAAAAATCTTACCTTGCCAGAAAAAAACATGGGGTTTCTGTTCTTACAAGTTGCTCCAACGTTGTTGTCAAATTGAGCTGTACTTTTCTACTCATCTCTAACTTGTCAGAGAAATATGAATATGAATCACTTTGCTAGAGCAAATGTCCCCTTGTCTTCTCTCTAATTCAAGGAGTTATGACAAAATCAAGTCATTTTTGTCTTAGATTTTTGCCCTGTAGCCCAGGTTCAAAATCTTTATTTCTTGTAACATTTTATTTTGAATTTCAACTATGTTCCAATTATAAAGTGCTTCAAATAAGACTCTTAGAGTCCTTCATATTAGCAAGCTAGTAGGCTCCAAAATGCGTATTAGTAAATGCTCAAGTGGAGCTTTAGCTGCGCATTCCAAAGCCTTGGTATCAAAACCGGGACCGGAAGATGATGAATACGAGCTAAACTTCTTTTAGAGTCCACATCCCACATGAAGGGAAATGTAACCAAAGCCGAGTACAAAAATACCAACAGACCTAATCACTGTTGTTTTCATCCACTGATAATTTTGACTTTCGGATTGTATTCTTTATGAATAGAAACATTAAATTTTTTTTTGTATATAAATAATGTGACCAGCAGTAATTCTGCCAAAGTAGCTGCACACACACGTGTGTGAACACACAACACTCACAGGTACACAAAACAACTGATGTTAAATAAATTGCCTTAAGTTTGACTTAAAGCTCTAAGCAACTTTATCTACCTCTTTGGAAATTTGATTCCCACTTAGAAATTCGATTCATACTCAGTTATAGGTTGAATTTTGTAAACCCAAATCTCAGAAAAATCGGTTTCCTTTTTAAGCTGGAGGCTCTGCTCTGTGGATAGCCCCCCTTTGGCTGTCTAACGATTTCTTTTTTATGTTCCACTTATTATTTTTTCTGCATTTAACATAAAGATGAGTAAATAAAAATACCTCCACGGCTTCACCTCTCATACAAAGGGCAGATAAGCTTCTATTGTGTTTTTGGCACGTCAAATCACTGTTTGGGGTCCTAATCACTTGAAGCATTCTCCTATGATTTATTCCCATTTTCTCTCCATCCTGTACGTGTGTGGGCACTCACAGAGCCGTAGAATTAAAGATTTTATTCTACACAATGCAGCCACTCTATCAAGAGCCACATTCTCATCTTGCTTTGAACCCTCAGGGATCATTGACTTCAAAAGAATATATTATGTTCCAAAGTGGCTTCATACAGCTGTAGAGGAAGGCATAAAATTGGCCCCGAGAGACTAGTTCCTCGATTCAGTGTGGTGGTATTCTGCTGCATACATAAGTAGTTCTGTCTTTCTCTCTGGTGCATGCCTGTTTGTGTGTTTGTGATCAAGCAGAGTTAGGCAGATCAGATTTTCTGGTATATGTTCTACAGTTATTCTCAGGTAATAGAGATGATACTATCAACATCAAAATTCATTAATATTTTGTGATTTGAGATATCTTTGAAATACGAACAAGTAGTAAGTCAGCAAAAAAAGATCCACTGTGCATAAATGGCTAATTACTTACAGACCTAAACCATGACTTCCAGGATATCACTTTGCTTATTTAATTGAGGTAGGTATAGTGCGGGTATAAGGAAATATAAAATAAAAACTTCTTTGTAGAAAGCGAAAGAGAACCTTCTGTTCACTCTGCGTAAACACTAATCCATTTATATCTAGGCAAATAGATATGTACATTAAATTAAAAACATTGAACTAAAAGCCTTAGATTTCTTTTATAGTTTTGACATTCAAGCTGCTATTTTCCCTAATACTTCTTTATCTCACCTAACTTCCCTGTGCAATCTAATCATGCAAAATAAACTGATTTACGTTACTTGATAGTACTTTTTTCATAAGCTGCATTACCTTTTGTCAAAAAGATGTTAAGCAAAGAGGGAAAGCAAGGTTGTAAGATCAAATATATTGGGAAAATGTTAGTATAGAAAAGTATTAAATTTCTTTTGTTCAGTACTGGTCAGAGCCTTAGGTGTTCTGCAAAAGCAGGATGTGGAGTACTCATCACACCAGACGATCTCTGCCCACGGGACAGATACCATCCCACCACCCTCAGAGCTGTCTCAGTATTAGGTTGGCACTTGGCAGGATTTTGTGAACTTTTAGTATTGAAAAAATTGTATTTATGGAGAAAATTTTTTTTTCATCTCTTTCTTTTAGGTTTATTCTTCTAAGTTTGTTTTATTTATTTATTTTAGTTTCACCATTAACTGTCAAGTACACCCAACATTTTGCATTATTTGACAATTTGGGTCTGTACTGGTACATGAAGCTGGCGTTTTATTCACTGGAATGAAGGCTCTCTCACTGTAGGTTTTGAGACTTTTCTGGGAATGTTTCATACACACACACACATATATATATATGGCTAATGACATTACAGGTGGCAGTTTCATTTGTAAATAAAGTGATATTTACTGAGCAAATTGAAAGCCCCTGATATTTTCACTTATAGTCTTATTATGACATGTTGACAATCATTACCCATTTATTTTTCAGATGGCAACATATACTGATATTTCACTAAATATTGTGGTGGTAGGATTATTACTTTATTATCCAATAATATTGTATATTTCTAATAAATACAGCAATTATATTTTGACACACAGTGGATCAGTATATAGTTTATTTTAATGATACAGAATTTGTCTTCATTTTCAATTTTCTTCAGCCTTTTAAGCGAGGCATTAAGTGTATTGTGGTTACTCTTTACCAGTGTTTCATATAGAATTCAAGAAAAGTAACAAAACAAAGTTCTTTCAGTAGGTCAGATGGACTCATAATTAGATTTCTGAGACTAATTTCTAAATGCATACTGTGTAATTTTTGAGAGTCAAATCATGTAAGCAGAGAAGTGGTTTTGTGTTTCCTTCCTGGAAAAAAAACAAAATAATAATGTATTATAAAACAATAAACAAAAGTGGCTTGAATAGCATTTTCCCAACCTTCTGATTCTGGTTCATAAAACAAGTTATATAATCACTAACATTTAATGGAAAGAATAAACCTTGTTCATTGGAATAGTATGCAGCTAGGTAGGCGATAAGAAAAATCTGTAACTCTGAATTTAGGAGGTTTTGAAAATATTATGGGCAGAAAGTGTATCTGTCAATTGACCGGTGCAACTGTTTTTCCTATTTACTAAATTAAGTCTTATTATTTCAATGTTTAAGCACTATAAATTCTGTCAAATTTAAAGCTTTTATAAGCAATTATATATATAATATATTATTATTATATTATTATATAATTACATAAAGCAATTGATAAGCTATTACTTGCAAAGAATGAGCTAGATCTGTATCTCTTGACATATACAAAAATAAAATCAAAATAGATTAAAGACTTTAATCTAAGACCTGAAACTATAAAACCACTATAAGAAAGCCTTAGAGAAATGCTTCAGGGCATTGATCTGGTCAAGGATTCCTTCCATCGTATTTCCAGAGCTTAGACAACCAAGGCAAAAATCAAACAAATGAGATCACATCAAACTGACTTCTACACAGCAAAAGAAACAATGAAGTAAAGAGACAACTCACAGAATGGGAGTAAATATTTGCAAACTGCCCATCTGACAAGGAAGTCACAACAAGGAGCTCCAACTCCATAGAAAAAAAATTAATCTGGATCTGAACAGACATTTCTCAAAAGAAGATGGACAAATAAATGGTCAATGGGTAAATGAAAAAATACTCAACATTATTAGAATTCAGAGAAATGAAAATCCAAGCTGCAATGAGATGCTATTTCACCTCAGTTAAAATGGCTTTTCTGAAGAGGACCAGCAATAACAGATGCTGATGAGGACGGGGGGAAAGAAGAAGCCTTGTGCTCCGCTGGTGGGAATGTAAATTAGTGCTATGACTATGGAGAACAGGATGGAGATTCCTCATGAAAACTAAAAGTATAGGGGGTTCCCTATGGCTCAAGAAGTAGGGCGCCGGCCCCATATGCTGGAGGTGGTGGGTTCAAACCCAGATCCGGCCAAAAACTGGAAAAAAAAAATATATAGCTACCATATAACCCAGCAGTCGATTGTGGGGACTGTATCAAAGGTGGTGAATACAGTACATTAAATATGTATCTGTGTGTGGATGTGAGGCACCCACTCTCAGACCTATTACAATACCATTTAAGGGCCAAGATACGGCATCAAACTAAATGTCCATCAGCAGAAAAGAAATCGTGATACATATACTCAGTGGGATAGGATATAGCCACAAAAAGAATCCTGCCATTTTGCAACAGTAATGTATAGAATTGGAGAATGTTATGTGGAGTGAAATGTACAAGGTGCAGAAATAAAAATCTCTTATGTTCTCGCTCACATGTGGGAGCTAAATACTAACACAAGATTATGAGTCAAAGATAGAATGATAGTTTCCAGAGTCTGGAAAGGGCAGTGAGGAGGAGGGAAGTAAAGTGGGATTTGTTAATGGGTCCAAAAACATAGATAAACAGAGTGAACAATGTTTGGTGGCACAACTCAGTGACTATCATCAATAGTAAATTAGAGTACATGGTAAAGTAACATAAAAGTGGGACAGTGCCTGTGGCTCGGTGAGTAGGGCGCCCACCCCATATACCAAGGGTGGAGAGTTCAAACCCAGCCCCGCCCAAACTGCAACAACAACAAAAAAGGAGCCAGGCATTGTGGTGGGCGCCTGTAGTCCCAGCTACTCAGGAGGCTGAGGCAGGAAGATCACCTGAGACTGGGAGTTCAAGTCTAGCCTGGGCGATATAGTAAGACATTGTCTCAAAAACTAAATAAATAGGCTCGGCACCTGTGGCTCAAGTGGCTAAGGCGCCAGCCACATACACCTAAGGT
>CAUYTI010078876.1:0-38267 GCA_963575145.1 Galago senegalensis
GTCCCAGTTACTTGGGAGGCTGAGGCAGGAGACTTGCTTGAGCCCAGGAGTTGGAGGTTGCTGTGAGCAGTGAAGCCATGGCACTCTACCCAGGGTGACAGCTTGAGGCTCTGTCTTAAAAAAAAAAACCATCTCGTTCAGCGTGCAACTCAATCACTCCAATAAAAGTGCATTATGCTTACTTCCTATGTGGTCACATGGAGTATTAAAGATGTATACACTCAGGGTTAAGATTTAAGACAATAATTGTTAACTGTTTCACCAATAACACTATTAGTGAAACTTATACTATGTTTTTGTCCTGTGAGTGCACATCAGTGAAAGGTACAATGACTATGAATACAATTTGGAGCCACTGTTTTGACTTAAACTATACAACACCAATAGTTTCACCCAGTATTGTTTCTGAACTCTCATTAAATATACCAACATAGTGAAAAAGAAAAATATTAATAATATCTCAGTAGCATAAAGATCCCCCTGAAAGTGTCTCAGAGACACCCAGAAATATACAAAGCAGATTTTGATAACCACAGCTATATCTCGTTAGAACTGAAATACATTTTGGGGGAACCAACTGTTAAAAAAAAAAAAAAGAGCACGAGCTGCTATTTTTGCTTGTCCACTAATTTTTATCTGTCATTTTTGCTATTGTGACAATATGTGTCAAACTAGACCTTGAAATACTCTGTTCTAAATTTTCTATGAAAGTTGGGGGGATAATATCAATTTAATGGGAGATACAGCTAAGTCAGAAAGTGTTGATCTTTGACAATCTTGCTTACTAGACAAATTTGAAAACTGTCTTATTCTCTTTTAAAATGTTTTGCTGTTTAAGAATAATTTTGAAAGATAATATGAATGTCTTGGTATTATTTTGTATATCTATGCAAAAGCATATATTGTTTTTCTGGGTTATAATATTTAATTTGGTCCTAATATATGTGAAATTCCATATTAGTATAATGATGGAATTATGTATTTTATATATTTTCTCTTTAAAAATATGTGATTTAATTCTATGAAAATTCTTAATTATTTATTAAGTTATATACTAAATTATTTTTTAGAAGTAGAGAAAACTAAGGCCCAGCCATGACATTTACCAATAAAATGATCTTGGGTTTTTAACCTCCCTAAGCTTCAGTTTTCTTATTTTTAGAATACTTGGGACATTTTCTAAGAATGCTATAATAGTATGATAAATTTGAAATTTAATGCTTTATTGGTGATATAGAGGATACTCAATAAATATTCATTTTCTTTCTTCCATCAATGTACTGTTCCAGCCCTACTTGTGAGAGCAACAAGCACTGGACTGTAGACACACATAGAGGGAGTGGGTTTCCCTCTATTCTGTTCTCACCGAATACCCAAGCCTCCCTGAGCCACAGTTGGGGAGCTGGCTTTCTTTGAGGCAGATTAAGGGGAGGCTGTAACTGAAGGACTTTTTCACAAATGTGGGGCCCTTTCTAGTAATGTCTCAAATAGAACAACTATAGTTGCCATCTTTGTAATGTTTAACTTATTTTTTATGAGAAGATATAGAAAATTTGTAAGGGAATTAAGATAGATGAAGGAAAAAAGAATGATGTGGTAGAGGGTTTTGGTTATTTTTGTCACTTTTTTTAAAACACCATCACATTTTTTTCTAATAGTTACTACCGTTTTTCCTTTAAAAAGAAGGATACTATAACACGCATTTTGTATTGGATAATCCTTGAAACAAGTTTGTTATACTTGTTGCTGGTGTATATAAATTTAAGAACACAAAGAGAATCCATGTCTCCTTATCATGACGAGTTAGAAACTTTATTTATGATTAGAATTTTCTGTCTTATTGCTTAACTTCACAAGTGATGGTGCCATTATGATAGAATTCCTGCTGTCATTGATTCTTCCTTAATAATACTTGGCAGCTCTTGATTCCTTTTACTACTAAATATATAAACAAAATGTTAGAGGAAGTCATCATAGTCTGAGGCAGAAAGTATTTCATCCAGCATTCAATTGATTGTGTCTGAAGAATAAACAAACGAAAGAGCCCACAGAATGGATTTATTTAGCAGCAAGCAAAACTTTTTCATTGAACATCTCTAACATATTCTGTTCAAGTATTATACATCAAAACTAATTATTAAAAAGGCACACAGCTAAATTATAGAGCCAGACACTAGATAGCATAGAGAAATTTTTATACATGTAGCTACATATACTGTTGTGTATATTTGTAGAATCTATATATACTATATACCTTGTTTGTGTGTGTGTGTGTATACTTGCACACATTATATGCAAGTATCTATATTACATACACTGTATATATGAGGGCAGACAATTAAGTTCATGAACTCATCCTAGGAAAAGTAGTACATTCCTCATTGCTAAATATCACTAGGTCACCTTTGAAGTCCTCCCCTTGGCCATCTGGTGACTATAGTGATATTCAGCAATGAAATATGTAGCACTTTTCCTAGGATGAGTTTGCAAACTTAATTGTCTGACTTTGTATACACACATAATATGTGATCATATACTGTTGGAAATTGTCTATCTCACTTCCTTTGTCTGGTGGTTTTTTAATCCTGAGATTTATTTCAACTATTTATTTTTTATAAATCACACAATTAATTTTATAAGTTAAATAATGTAAATTTGAATTGACTAATAATTTGATCTGAAAAGATGGCTGGCCAGGGTTTCAAGAGGCCTGGGTTCTAGTCCTTATTTTTACTCTAAAATTTTGTACATTCATTATCATGGACTGAATGTTTATCTCCTCCATCTCTCCCCTTAAATCTGTACTTTATGTTGAAGCTCTAAAACAGCCAGTCTAATGGTTTTTGGACGTGGGCCCTTTGGGAGATAATTAGGTTTGGATAACCCCATAAGGCTGGGACTGTCATGATGAGATTAGTGTCTTTAGAAGAAGAAGGGATGGGAGCTCCTTTGTTCTGCTATGTGAGAATAATAGTAGCGAAGCTGTCTGCAGCCAAACAGGGCCCTCACCAGAACCTGACCATACTGATACCTTAATCTTGAACTTTCCAGCCTCTGGAACTATAAAAAATAAATTTCTATTGTTTAAACACACAGTCTATGATATTTTGTCATGCTACACAAGTTGACTAATATTCTTATTCAAAAATCACTCCACTTCTCTCAGCCTCAGTTTTGTCATCAATAAAAATAAGTATCAGATTAAACAGTTTCTGAGGTTCACCCCTGTGCTAGAATTTAAACTGCAGTGTACTCAAAATAGTTTAGTTGTGGTAGGAAGAATGCAAAATTTTTCAAGGTTCCTCTCTCAATTAACTAATATTTCTCAAGCATTTCATAGAAGAATATGCAATATGAAAACGGGAAAGGGGTACAGCGAATGTCCTCTTCATGCTTTGCAACTTGGATCACAACTGTATGTAGTCTTTACCTTTTCTTCCTCATTACCTTCTATGTCATTCAGCACTTTTTATTTAATACAAGAATGATTTTTATCTCATCTTGCAAAGATGTTATTTGAAATTGTCATTTTATGTATATCTTTTGAAACCCTTGGAAGCATTTAAACTCATTCAATTTCATTGGTTATCTCTTCTACCTACCTAAAGCCAATCATATGCTTTTGTTACTATATTAGCAGAGTTCCTATTACCTTTTCTCTTGGCTATTACAAAAATGAAAATATTTTAAAATGTCAGCTTCATTACCTCAGCAATATTCTGAAAATAAAGAGTTTCTAAGAATCCCATATACTTGAATGAATTTTCATCTATTTAATTTGCACTGGTATCATTTTCATTGCAACCTTTTCACCTACATTGGGATAATACTTCAACCCAGAGTGCAAACTTAGCAGCGGAGAACTCTAAATTCCCACAACAAGTGAAGCTTATCAGTTCTCATGCTGTGCTTATACTTATTTTGTGTGGGCTTAAGACTTGAGAGTAAATGTGTCATTTTTCTTTGTTTTTAAAGAACCAGATGCTGTTAAACTTCAGCTCAGATATGTGGACGTATAGATGGCTTCTAGTTGGTCTTACCGAGGTCAGTCTGTTAACACCACATTAGCCACTATGTTAATGTCTTATGTCTGTTATGCTGGTAAAAATATGGTTGTCATTGATGCACACAATGAAATGATTCATCATTCCACTTAAAGATAATTGTATATCTGTATTTACCAATTCCCATGATACTAGAACCACGAAAGTAAGCACACATCATCTAATCATTCATGATCTCCAAGTTCCAGTAGTTATACACTTGAGGAAACCATCACACATTTAGCTCCATCTTCACCAAATTTGATCCTTTCTACAATAACTAAGACTCACTGGACTTATGAAAAGTCACAGTAGTATTTGGCATACTTGGCACTTGATGGATGTTGAAACTATAGTAATTAGCTCTACATAGAAGGGGAAAGATTAATAATGATCTTTAAAGGAGCCAGTAGATAAAATAAATAAATCACCTAATATGGCCACCAAATAAACTCAAAAGTTTTCATACTGAAGAGGCAAGATAAGTAGACCAATGTCAAGATAATGTGAATTGGGTGGTGCCTGTGGCTCAAAGGCACAGGCCCTATATACCAGAGGTTGTGGGTTCAAACCCAGCCCTGGCCAAAAATTGCAAAAAAAAAGATAATGGGAATGACTTAGTAATTTATCTGTGATTTAGAACTAAAGATTTATACTGCTACCTATTCACTAAGTATTTTTATGATCTTAGAAAACCTTTCTCACACATTTAGCAAGATAGAGACTTCCCACTATTGACACGACAATAGCTTCAATTCTGTTTGCTGATAGAGGAAATGAAATTTTAGGCTGAGGATAGTCTTGTAGGCAGTACTTAAGATGACTGATATTCTTCAAAGAACAAACTGCACATTTAGACTTCATGCAAAGGAAGGAGCATACAATTGAGTATGAAGGAGCACACTAGATTTTTTTTTCAGGATGGTAATTAGATCAATGACTCTGAAACTTAAAGGTCTCAGAATCTTTTTTTTTCTTTTTTTTTTGAGACAGAGCCTCATGCTGTTCCCCTGGGTAGAGTGTTGTGGCATCACAGCTCACAGCAACCTCCAACTCCTGGGTTCAAGTGAGTCTCCTGCCTCAGCCTCTCAAGTAGCTGGGACCACAGGCGCCCGCCACAACGTCTGGCTATTTTGGTTGCAGCCATCATTGTTGTTTGGCCCGGGCTGGATTCAAACCCACCACCTTAGGAGTATGTGGCTGGTGCCTTAGCCACTTGAGCCACAGGCACTGAGCCAAGGTCTCAGAATCTTATGAGTCTCATTTGAGGTCAGTCTAATTAAGCTAAGCCTGCCTTTTGTTCTTCTCAAGTTTGTAAGGCTACCCAAGGTCTATTTTTCTTGCCATAAAGAATAACCACAAATGAAGTCTGGTGTGAAAATAAGCCAAACCAGATTTCTCTTACAAAACATCTGTTTCTTATACATTTGGGAATTAGTTGAGAAAAATGATACTTGTAGGATAATTGCAACAAAATAGAGAGTAGATGTTCACATAATCAAAATTTATCTTGAAATTATATAAAGATTTTAAAAAATTAAAGACCTGATAAAATTTGAAATTTGAAATTTTAGCATTGAGATAAAATGGTTCAAATTTCTTCTTTAAAAATAGTAATGAATATGTATCATCATCATCATCATCATCATGACATCTAAAAGTATTCATCTATATGCATCAATGCTCTAGCATTGTATGTATCATATGTAAGAAGAGGAGAAATTGTATAACCGAATGGGATGATGATTTAGGGGGAGATCTATACATTAAAAATGAAACAATAAGGAAGTTTTCACATTGTGGATATTATGAAAACAGCTAATTATTCTAAATAACAATAATAATAATGACAATAATAACAATAATAATGAAACACTCTAATAGGTGCAAGTATATTTACTCTACTATTATAATTTCTAATTGCTTCAAAGCCATTTATCTTTGTCAGAAATGAAAATTAAATTAAGTATAGAAAGATAGCCCAAAATGAAACCTGATTTAAATCATCCATTATAAAAGGAGGATGTAAAATGAGAATAGTGAAAAAACAATTCAAAACCAGGCACAACATCCTCCTCCTCTCTACCAGCTTTATTCAAAGGGGGATATATATACACACATATATATCCCTTGCCATATATATATATATATATATGGCAAGTATTTCTGTCCAATTTAGAAGATGAGAAATCTGAGATATAAATATTTAAATATTTTATTCAAGACTAACAGAAAAGTGACCCACATGAAGAAAGGGTTCAGGCTTCTCTGTCCTCTAACGTTAGGTCATGCTGCTCCTTGTCACTTTTAACTGTTTACCATTACCTTTGTGTTTCTCAAATAGTACTTTCTATGGGGGAGCTCATATTATTTGACAAGTAGCATATCCTTAGCAGGTCTTTAATATAAAAACAAGTGCTTTTTTCCAAATTTCCAAAGTTTTAAATGATTTTGAAGAAAACCTAATGTGATAGAGTTGTGAATATTTTTTTTCTTTAATTGTCAGGTACAACTCTTACAGTGTATGAAACTGGGAAGTAAATTGGATTTCTGACTTTATTCCTACATGCTGTATATTTTCTGAACAACTTTTATGATCTCCATGGAGCTGAGCTATATGTATCTGGTGTTGCTACACTTGACAGCCAAGCTCACAGTGAGGTCCAGAGCTAACGGAAGTGTAGGCAGGAAATGAAGAGTCACTGGGTCATGTCATGGGAATGCATGACTAGCGAGGTTTGATAACATACAGATAGACCACATTGTTGATTTTGGAAGATTTGTCGTGGGAACCGTAGGTAGAGTCCTTTTGGGGTACATTTTTAAATGTTTCCTGCTGTGTTTAAATAGCTTGGGCTAGTTATTTTTTTTTTTTTTTTTGCTGCAGCAGGAAAGAAAACCTTGACATGGAGACCTCTATAGAATGTATTATATAACGCTATTGGCAATTATCCTCAATGGCCAACTGATCTCTCTTATTTTGCTAGCTACATAAAAACAAAACAAAGCAATCATTTCAACAAAGAACTATCTTGCTCAAGCCTCTATCCAGTTGTGTTTGGATTATAATCCCAACCCCAATCCCGTTGACCACTATTCTATCTTCAGCAATCTTCTGACTGTTAGTAATCAATAAGATGCAATGTGTCAAAAATAAAATGTGAAAACTGATGCAGCAAGGGGGAGGTAGAGCAGGAGGGCCTTAAGTGCTGATGGTTCTGTTTATAACACCTGTCTTCCAAGTTTTGCTTCATTCATTCAAATCAAGTATTTATTAAATGCACTAAATGCAAGGTACAATTCTATGAGCTGGAGATACAAGGTAAAACATAATCTCTGCCTTCCTAGAATTCAGACTAGGTGAAAAAATAAGCAAAGTGTTTAAATAATACACCAAACACATAGAGTATGTGGTATGCTTAATGGTGATAAGTATACTAGGGAGAAAAAATACAGCCAGAAGAGGTGTGTAGAGTGGCTGCAG
Organism: Galago senegalensis; assembly: GCA_963575145.1. NCBI lineage: Eukaryota > Metazoa > Chordata > Mammalia > Primates > Galagidae > Galago > Galago senegalensis. The sequence continues at coordinate 7,528 of CAUYTI010078876.1, forward strand.
TTCTAGATGTCTGGTCTGTGAATGCTGCACTGAGAAGGGGGGCTGTAAGTCAAAACGGGAAGGCAGTTTTGCTTCTGTACTGAGTGCTGAGATTCCAGAAAGAATTGTAGCTCTTTTGTGGTCTGATATCCTGATGATTACAGTGTCCCCAGAGTCCTGCCTTTTCATGTTTACCATTCTTTCTGATGAGGAACCTACCCTAAGTCAGTTGGGGTCACCTCAGGAAGCCGTTAATGTGGCACCAGCCTGCTGATCCTTTGATAGCCCTTTTCCACTAACCCTCTGCCCTTGACCTTGAAGGCAACCAACTACAGGCCACTTTCTGCAAACATAAAACTGTAAGTTTGAAGGCTGAGGAGTTAGCGGCTGCACAAATCATAGATTCAAATTTTTTAACTATAATTTCTCTCTCTCTCTCTCTTTTTTTTTTGGAATATGCAGTGTTTTATATACTTGGCACAGAAAATAGCTAAGCTTTTTTTAAAGAGTAGACTTTGATTTTTAGAGCAATTTTAAGTTTACAAGAAAATCTAACAGAGTATTCCCAACTACTCCTCACCCACAGTTGCCCCTTGTTCAAAAAAGAAAAGATTCATGCCTGTAATCCTAGCACTCTGGGAGGCTGAGGGTGGGTGGATTGCTTGAGCTCAGCTGTTCAAGACCAGTCTGAGCAAGAGCAAGATCCTGTTTCTACTTAAAATAGAAAAAATAACTGGGCATCATGGCTGTGTCTAAAGTCCCAGCTACTCAGGAGGTTGAGGCAACAAATCACTTGAGCCCAGGAGGCTGAGTTTGCTATGAGCTATGACCCCAGGGCCCTCTACCCAAAGCAACAGAATGTGATGAATGAACGAATGAATGAACGAAAGAAAGAAAGAAAGAAAGAAAGAGAAAGAGAGAGAGAGAGGAAGGAAGGGAAGGGGAGGAAGGAAGAGAAGGAAGGAAGAGAAGGAAGGAAGGGAAGAAAGGAAGGAAAGAAAGGAAGAAAGAAATGGATAACACAGAAATCTATTTAGTAAGAATGCCTATTTGGTTGATGGTCATTTTTGAAGAAGTTTGGTATCATTTGAGTGACTGTGGAGAATTAACCTCTCTCAGTCTCAGCTTTCTCATTCAAAAGAGACATGATACTTCACTCAGAATCAATAACATAAACTCCTTAAAGTACCTCGATATAGTAGACACTCAGGAAATGATAACTATAGTATTACACAATCACGCAACTGTCATCATTTTCTACCTGAAGGAGTTCTTGCTTTTATGTTTCTCAAAAGAATCCTCTGATAAAAAGGTTTCCAAACTTTATTTCTCAGAACTCCAGGCCTCCTCATTTTATTGTGTGATGTGTACTAGGTGGACAGAGAGGGCTAGACTCCAATTTCTTATTTTATTGTTTATTTATTAGGGTTGTAATGTACAAATAAATTTTATAAACCATTTTTTCCCTATGTGAAGGGCCTTTTAGACAGTGATCCTTTATTATATTTTTAAGAGTCTATTACTCTGAAGCTAAGTTCCTTGTGTAGGTCCTACCATCTTTTCAACTTGCAAGGTTTCATAGATCATTGAATACATGTATTACATACTGCAGGCTCTTTGAAATTTTTGCTAAATTTTTTCATTGGTTTTTAGAAAGGAAGATAAATAAAGGAAGGAGGGAAGAAAGGAAGGAAGGAAGGAGAGGAAAGAGGAAGAGAGAGGGGAGAGAGGGAGAAAGAGAGGGAGGGAAGGGGAATAAAGGGGGAGGGAGAATGGAAGGGAGGAAGAGAGGAAGGGAGACAGACCTAAAATTTCTCCACATTAGAGCATGTCCTACCCTAATAAGTTTTATAGGATTTCTTTTCCTAATAGACCTCTCAGATCTTTGCCAATCAAGTCATTATTGTTTTCGATTTTATATTAATGTCCCCTAAATTGACTGAGATGTCTCTCATTCCTTTATACAGAAGTATTTGTTGAGTGCCTACTGTGGCTAGGCACTAGAAATACAATGAAGAAATGTTTTCCATCTCATATCTGGCATTTTCCTAAGATCTGTTCCCCTTTCATCAGTTGAGCTCAGTAAAAACCTTGCATTTTAATCTTGACTCCAAACAGGCTACCCATCTGCCACTGGCAAATTTTGTACCGTGTGATAACTATGTCATATGGCCAGATAGCATAGTAAATACCTACTGTCATCCTTCAGTGTACAATCTCTTTTTTTCTTTTTCTTTCTTTCTTTTTTTTTTTTTTTTTTTTTGAGACAGAGCCTCAAGCTGTTCCCCTGGGTAGAGTACTGTGGCATCACAGCTTACAGCAACCTCCAACACCTGGGCTCAGGCGAGTCTTCTGCCTCTGCCTCCCAAGTAGCTGGGACCACAGGCGCCCGCCACATGCCTGGCTATTTTTTGGTTGTAGCCGTCATTGTTGCTTGGCGGGCCGGGGCTGGATTCGAACCCGCCACCTTAGGTGTATGTGGCTGGCACCTTAGCCGCTTGAGCCACAGGCACCGAGCCCAGTGTACAATTTCAAATGAATTTCCCCAGAGCAAAATAAAAAACAAATTTTTAATGTAAGGTTTCAAACTATTATCTTTAAAGTTAATTTATAATGGTATCAAAGGAAATTATTTGCATGATTATTTAAAAGTTATTTGAAAGTTTAAAATAGCATGTTTAATGAGTAATATTGTTACTTTATGTCACATCCATTCCTTGCTTAACCCAAAGTTCTTCCTTATGCTCAAGGTTATTGATTCATTTAATTTTTTTCCTTTTCAACAATGTTCCAATTTTGAAAATGACCAAGAAAATGATTTTTACCCCCTAAAGAAGGAGGACTACAATAGGTTACATTTTTGGTCTGATAATTCTCTGAGAGTCCCTGTGCAAATAATAAGAATTAGTAAAGTTGGCAGAAAGAAGAAAGGACAAGTAAATTGAAGTGATTAGCCCCATGACCCATGGCAGTTTCTTGAGCTTCTTAAATGTAAAGACACCATTGTTCAGATTAATAAAATCAGCACATTCAATTTTGGTCCTAGAAGAAGTTGAATAAGTAAATTACTTAATTCTTTCAACTAAATTTTAATTTAAATACATTCAAAAGTATAAAGGGAAGTTTTTTCTTAGTTAGAGTAAAAGTAACATTTACTTTCTGTAATCATTTATTAGTAATTGGTCAAAGAAAGAAAATGAATAATAATTTGACTTCTTTTATTATAAATATGTAAACAAATATCTGAATACTGAACCACTCAGTTTGGTTTACCAACCTGTAACTCTTAAAAGATTTTATTATATACTCCAGGAGGCTGAGGCAGGTGTATCATTGAGCTCAGAAGTTCAAAACCACCCTGAGCAATATTGAGACCCCATGTCTACTAAAAATAGAAAACCTGAGACAAGACAATCACTTGAGCCCAAGAGCTTGAGGTTGCTGTGAGCTATGACACCATGGCACTTTACTCCTCTACTCAGGGTGCCATAGTGAGACTGTCTCAAAAAATATTTATTATAGTGAGTTGTCTTATGGAAGTTTTAAGCAAAGACAGAAAACTATGAAGGGTAATGACTGTATATGTATTATACAACTTGATGTTTATTTCTAAACTAAGGTTTTGACATTTTTTATTAACAATTCTAATCAATTAATTAATCATTGCCCAGAGGAAGAAAACAGTAAAATTTGCTGGTCAGAACTAGTTTATTAATAGTGGAGGGAGAGATGTGAATATATTAGAAAACTATTTAGAAGGTAGAATCAATTAGGCAGGGTGTGAGATTAGAAGGGGATGGAAGAACAAAGGCTGACGCTTAGCATTCTCTGTGACTGGGAGCCCAGTAGAAAGCCCAGGTCAGTTGGCAGGGATGTGTTCAACTTGAGAATCTTGAATTTGAGGGACTTTAAGACCTAACCCAGTGGAGATGATTATTGAGCAATTAAACATGAGTCTGAAATTCAGGTAGATAACATGTCAAGTAGGCATGACCTAAATGCTTTGAATAAATTATATGATCATGGAATGAGAGGGATTTTTCTGTGACTAACAAAGAAGGCTATAGAGAGAAGATGGTATTTGAACTTGAAAGAAAGATAGGATTTCAGTAGATGGACAAAAGGTAATAATATTCTAGGTTGAGACAACATCATAAGCAAAGATTCAAAAGTTTGAAAGTGCTTGTGTTAGCAGGAAGTGCTTAGAAAAGGAAGAGTAAAACTTCATGAGGAAGACAATGGGCTTGAAATCCAAAAGAAAGATTGTTGCTAGCAGTGATAATCTTTTTATCTCATTCTAAAGAATTTTCGTTCTATTCTCTAGCAGCAGTTGGGATCCATTAAAGGTTTTTGAAGAGGAAAGAGCTAGATATTGGAAAAGAGACATTGTTGGGTTTGCTGGTTGATTTTATGTGAGCTTGAGACACAAATACAAATCAAAGATAGATAATATTAAGATTTCTGCACTGGAAGGGTAGAGTTAATGGAGGTGCCATTAATGAGGAAATAAAGCTCCAAGGAGAGGCATGTCTAGAAGGAAAGACCCTTAAATGTGGGACCCAGCAGACCTCTCAGGTGGCAGAGGAGAGGCAGCTTTGGAATTGTGGTGGTGAAGATAGAAATTTGGCAGTTTAGGTCTTCAAAATAGAAATAACCGTAGTTATAGGAAGGAGTATGAGAAAGAGAAGGACTAAGAACAGAGCCCTGTGGAATGTCTACAGGTAAGAGGTGGGCAGAGAAAGAGGAACTGGGGAAGAGGAGTGAACAGAGATGGAGAAGAACCAGGAGGGGGCAGTGTCATTGAAGCCAAGGAGGAATGGTTTCAAAAGTGTGTGTGCGGGGGCCACTTTGCAGCTTAGTCTAGAAATGAGAATAGATCTTTGGATCTCACAAATACAAGGATATAGCTGAGAGACAGATAACAAAGAGCATATTTTCAGTAGAATGATGGGCCATAAACCAGATTGCAAAAGATGAAGGAGCGAATGGCAAGCAAATTGACCTTGAGTATTAAAAAGGGTGAAGTTAACACGTGAGCAAGGAAAGATCAGAAGATGCCCCAAGTTAAAGCATTCAAGTGACATTAGTGCCCCCAGCATCTCACAGGATGGCTCACAGCATGCTCCCATCCCCAGTTCATGGTCTTAGGAATTTCTCTCCTGGTTTTAGAGTCTTTACCATATGTCAACATTCTGAAACTTTACTCCTTTCTTTCCTTTTCATGGACTATTTGCAATATACTAATGTCTCTCTTTATTTCTAAGGCATGTAGCCAAAGTAACTTTATATATATATTTAAACAAGTGTGTGTATACGTATTTTACATATATACAGAGGGCGCCAAAAATGCATACACATTTTAAGAAAGGAAAAAACTGTATTAAACTTGTAATAATATATACAGATAATGTTTGTTATTTTATATACTCATTTTGTATCTTATATTTTTTATAATTGAAGAAGTCAAACATGACTTGAGTATTAGAAGTTTAATACAATTTTTTCCTTTCTAAAATATGTATACATTTTTGGCATCCTCATTGTGTGTATGTGTGCATATTCTTTTTTGAGGCATTGTGTATATGTGTGCGTATTCTTTTTGAGGTGGAGTCTTGCCATGTTGCCCTGGCTATATGCAGTAGTGTCATCATAGCTCTCTGCAACCCCAGACTCCTGAGCTCAAGCTCTTCTCCTGCCTCAGCCTCCCGAGTAGCAGGGTCTATAGGTGCACACCACTGCCCAGGATAATTTTTTCTATTTTTACTAGAGATGAGGTCTCACTCTTGCTCAGGCTGGTCTCAAATTCCTGAGCTCAAGCAATTCCTTTTACTCCTTAGCTCCCCAAGAGCTAAGATTCCAGGCATGAGCCATTGTGCCCCACCACTTTATCTATTTTTACCATTTGCATTATTTCCCGTGTACATGTGTAAAATGATAATTGCAAAAATTGGATTAACTAGAACCCAGGGACATTGAAAAAGCATGTTTATTGCATGTATAATGATAAGAAAATCATCAACAATAGCAACAAGAAGTAATACTACAGAAACAGCATCAGTAGCTGCTAAGATCCCCTAACTTTGTGCCAGGACAGTGCAAAGAGCTTTACAAGGATTATTTCATTGGATCTCCACAACTCTATGACACAGGAGCTAGTGATGTCTGAATTTCCCAGATGAAGAAACCAAGGCTTATGAGAAGTTAAGTTGCCCAAGATCACAGCTTGGGAGTGCTAAAACAATATGACAAAGACAGATGCTACACTTTTGAAAAGGTTGTCATCTTAATAATGAATGGTTACTCACTTTAGGTTATGGTAAGTTTAGAAAAATGTTTTTGCTTAAGTAATGGGTAGTCCCATAGCAAACGATGTGTATTCAATGGTGCAATATGGTAGACAGCACAACTCTCACAGAGGAAACCTTTCAAAGGTCAAAGATGAACTGCTGACCCTACGTCATAAAAATCACAAAAGGTCACTGTGGAGTTAACTCTTTGAAAGCATTGCTTTTCTTTCTGGCAGCAAGAAGCAGGCTATGTTCAAGGGCAAAATCTTGTGTTTTGGAGGAAGAGTTGCTGGGGTGGGGGGGCCTCAATGAGACAAAGAAGTTTGTCAGTACACAGAATTGCAGAGGATATAAGCCATGCTCCTCACATACCTGGACACAGGCATGGATAAGGAGGAGTACTGTGGTCTCCGCTGTCTGTGATTTTGCTTTCTGTGGTTTTTGTTACCCATGGTACAGTGCAATAAGATAGCTTAACGGAGAATAACTTTCCTTACAGTATGTTGTTACAGTTGTTCTATTATTTTATTATTAGGTGTTGTTGTTAATCTCTTCTTGTGACTTATTTATCAATTAAAATTTATCAGAGGTATGTATGTATAAAAAAAAGGATTTTTTTTTAATTTATGATAGTCTTATTCTGTTGCCCAGGCTAGAATGCCATGGCATCAGTCTAGCTTACAGCAATCTCAGTCTCCTGGGTTCAAGCAGCCCTCTTACCTCAACCTCTTATAGCTGGGACTACAGGTCCATGTCACAAGCCTGACTGGTTTTCCAATTTTTAGTAGAGATGGGGTCTCACTCTTGCTCAGGCTGGTCTCAAACTCCTGAGCTCAAGTGATCCTCCCACTCCAGCCTCCCAGAGTGCCAGGATTATGGACGGGAGCCACTGCATCCCTCCAGAAAAAACACTTACTCTCTATATACTATCTGTGGTCTCATGTATCCAGTGAAGGCCTTGGAACACATCCCCATGAGTAAGGGGAAACAACCGTATTATCATGTAGGAAAGAAATAATTGGAAGCTTCTAACTGAGCAGCTGGCCTATTCCGGGCCCCTTCTCACCTCCTTACTTCGATGCTTAGGAACCCCATTTATACTCAGAAGCCAAATCACCTTCTGTTAGTGGCTTTTGAGGGCACTTTAGGCATCTCTGGTTCCAAATCCCTATAAATAACTCCAATCTACTTCTTTCCCTAGAGCTGCTATAGGTCAGGGCTTAACTCAAAATGGGGTAAAATCATTTAAGAGCACTCTGACCATGATTTATAAGCAATGCAGTCAAGGGTCCGCAGAGAAATGTATTCATCTGGCTGGACGCAGTGTCTCACCCCTGTAATCCTAACACTCTGGGAGGCCCAGGCACGTGGATCACCTGAGCTCTGGAGTTTGAGACCAGTATGGGCAAGAGTGAGACCCCCGTCTTCACTGAAAGTAGAAAATCTAGCCAGGCATTGTGGTGGGTTCCTGTAGTCCAGCTACTTGGGAAGCTGAGGCAAGAGGTTAGCTTGAGCCCAAGAGTTTGAGGTTGCTATGAGCTTTGACACTATGGCACTCTACCCAGGGTGACAGAGTCAAACTATGTCTCAAAAACTAAAAAATAACAAAAAAATGTATCATCTTCAGCAGTCTGAATTGCATACTTCTACATTCTGCATTTTGACTCTCTCCAATTCACCAAAATATATCTGACATTAATTCATCTTATTTCAGCCCACTCTAACTCTTGCATCAATCCTTTATCCTGCTTGCCTCTCTGCATGGACCTTCTTTGCCCTTGCAGTAATTTGAAATTGTAAGATTGTATGATAATTCAGCTTTTAGTACTACTACTAATAATAGTACCCTATATTTGTACATAGTAGAAACATTTATCTAATTCAAAGGGATTGGACATAACAGTACCTCATTTAATCTTGTTTGAAGTGAATAATGGGATTCTGAGCCCTTGGAGGAGTAATTTCTGAGGTCTTTTTTAGGAAATTAGTAAAACCCAACCATTTCCACAATATCCTCGTATAGCAAAAGAAAACTTCCAGGGCTGGAAATTGCTTTATAACCAATGTTGTTCTCCTTTCAAAATATTAATTCTTATTTCTTTTCTAATGAGTTTATGCCAGCAAAGCATTTTTTTTTATAAATTTAGGGATATAAGGATATTGTTAATATGTTATGCATCCTGACATAATTTTCTAATTTCCTGGAGCAGTTTTTCAAAGTCAAATATTTTCAAAACAAATATGTTTTATATTTTAAACTGGTCTCCCTTGAAAGCCTTTTGTAACATCACGGACCATTTCACTTTGGTAATTAAAAATGCCTTTGAGTTTCAGAAGAACTAAACGGTAATGAAATTATTAGTCATCTGCTTATTTTTGACATTCATTTACTTTAAGTCAATCTGAATAAATTTCTACTAATTGCATTTGCAATTTACCAAGTAGGAGTTTGGGGGAAAATATTATAAGGCTTAATTTACAAATATCTTATAATTGATTTTAAAAAATAGAGATCCATTCCTCAGTATGTGGGTCTGCCGTTTCTCCTTCCTGTATTGCAGCGGTTTCCTTATTTTAGTTGTCTGAAATATTAGCTAATAGTCTTAAAGGTTATGAATGGTTGGATGAAAGTGTCTCCTTAAATTGATCTTTGGAGATTTAGCTGATCTAAGACTTTGAAATTGAGCATAAATTTAGATCTTGAAGTATTAGCCTATGAAAGTATCTTACCTTTATTTCTTGGTTTATTTTTCTAATTCCTCCACCAAGCTGGAGAAGACTATATCCAGATTTTATGGAAAATATTGAACCTGCCACATTGAAATATTTTTAATAATAATTTTTATACTTTATGTAAGTCTAAAATACCAAGAATGACTTTTATTTGGGTAAATGTCTCCTTTCACTTAGTTATCCTAAGGAGAACAATATACTTTTTATAAGTCATGATTTTTAGTCATTTTTAAACATCCTGAGATATGGTAAAAATTGTCAGTTATTTTCAAGTCCTTATTTTCTTCCTCTTTCTTTACTGATTTTATTTATTTGGCCTTGGCACTAAATTTTTCTGTCATGTTTTAATTTTAATTGGTTTCTGAGGCCACCTACAAAGGTATATTTGGACCAAGTGGTCTTAGGAGATCTATAGCTGTTCTAGATTTTCATCCTCAGTTACAACTCATTCAAAATTTCATTCATTCTCTTAAAGTTCCTCTATGTGGTTCTGGTTGATTCTGGATCTTCAGTGAGCTCTCCAACTAACTCCAAGTACTTGGTAACCTTGACCCACTTAGAATCCTGTGACTCCCTTGCCAGGAGCAGTTCCATAAGGACATGCATCCTGAAAGTTTTATCTAATGCTGATCTAGACCCTAATCAAGATGGTGGTCAAAGGTATCCCCAATCAATTCATATCCATTAGTCAGTGTTAAGGTTATCATTTCCTTTCCTCCTATCTGACCTCTTTTTCTGCTTCTCTCCTATCTGCTTAATTCCCCAGGGGTGGGGGTGGGGGCAGAGATAGAGAAAGTGGGGGAGAAGACAGAGAGAGAGAGAAAGAAAATTTAAAAAATACAAACTGAGAATTTTTTTTTCTCAAATCTTTCTTTGTTAGATTATGGGTAGATTTCAAACTTCAATCTTCAAGTTGGATCTTAGTTGCACTTTATGTATTTATCTGCTGTATCAAACAAAAGAATAGTCATAAACACAAAGCCTCCCTTAACCACATCCTCATAAACTTCCTCTCTCAGCATATTAAAAGGTGCATTTAAATGAATCCTTTTTTAATCTTCGATAATTACTTATCAACATTTTTCATGTTTATTTTTGAACTATAATCAATTAATATCATCAATGATTATAATTACTAAACCCAGAAGAATTTTTAACACTTTGAACAATATCACTGCAAAAAATTTTTAAAAATTAAAATCTATTTCAAATTAATAAAACAATACAAATTTTTAGGATACATTGTTCTCACTTCCAAGGCAAAGTTCAAGTGGTAGTTGAGCCCCTCACCCAGGAAGCATGCTGTGCACCTTTACAATGTGCACATTAGTTGAGGAAAAAAAGACATGTACTCAGGAACATAATAAGGGTATACATTGAGACTTTGGGATCAGGATAGCGTAAAGATAAGGGTAATGACCACAAAGAAAGTGAAAGATAGAGAGAAAGGAGCAGATAAAAAACAATCCTAGCTCTATCATGGTAATTCTATTTGTCTGTTTTAGTCAGAAACTTTTTGTCACATTGTCTCAACACTATACATAACTATATACATGTATATTCATATTTATATAACTATACTTGTATATAATGCATGCTATATACTTTGCATAATTTTAGAAAACTTTAACATTTGTTGGCATAGTTTCTCCTCTCTAGTTCTTTATAATTTAATTTATATAATTAATATTCATTATTTGCTTTATTATAAATGATTAGTTTTTCATCATTTTTTGTAATCATTATATAATCATATAGTATGCCTAAGTGTGACAGAATTTTCTATATAGATTTTATCTGATACGAAAAATGTGATAACGGCCAAATTCAGTTTATGAGACTTTCATTTAATGTAATAAATTTGAAATCTTTTAAAAAATTAAACATCTACCTTTATATACTTATTTTTGTTTTAAATATGCAAATATGTGATCAGTAAAATGCTTTTTATTGATCTTCATTACATTAGTACAAAATACTGATGAGAAAGTGAAATGGATTTCAAGAAAAAAAAGAACAACTATTAAAACTGTTAAAAACAAGGTTGTTAATTGATGTTTTCACTTTTTTATTGCTAAAATTTTTTTAAAATATGCAAGATTAGGTAGAAGAGTGGCAATGAACTTCCATGTACCTATTATCTAGTTTTCACAGTTATGGAAAGCCATTATCACTCCAGCCCTGTTTCATCTCCTATGCTTCTGTCCTCACTTCCCCTACTTATATTATTTTGAAGCAAATTCCAGTCATGGTGTCAATTTATCAGTAAAATTCTAGTGTCCATTTCTAAAAGCTTAGGACTTTTTAGAAACACAACTATATCACATCATAATTAAACTTCATCAATAAATTTTAGTGTCACTAAATATTCAATCAGTACCTCTATTTCCAATTCAAATTTTTTAAGTTTGTTTTTAAATCAAAATCCAAATAAAGTCCACACATTAGAATTGGTTATGTGGTTTTCAAGTCTTCTTGGTTTCTAGTTTTCTCTCTCCCTTTCTTTCTCTCTCTCTCAATCTCAATTTTTCTCTGTCTTTTGTAAGAGATAAGCACCTTTGCTCAGACATGGCAGTTTGCTTCAATGTGCTCCCTCAGGAGATTGATTCTGAGAAAGATTTCTTTGAAGATCAAGCTTCTGTACCTGCCTATAGATATGCAGAAATATGCAGAAAGACTCTCTGAAAGAAATTCTGGAGAATCAGCCTGGTTGCAGCTGGAAGTAAACAAACCCCTCTTCAAGCATTGGGTTCTGTTCTCTGTCTTCCCCCTTCATTAACATTATAATCTCTAGTTTCGGTTTGGGCTAAACAGAACAGACAGCCAGTCTGCTTTATATTTTTACTCTAAACAAAATCAATTGTATATGTTTTCCTCAGCCTTCACACTGATTGTTAATCTTAAATGGTAGCTTCCTAATGTTACTTCACTTCTTTGTATATGTGTTAAATTCTTACTGAATGTTTGAAAGTATATAAGATAATCAGTAAAGTTTAGCTGGTCGCCAACCAGAGCGAGTCTCAGCCTCCCTTTAAATCAATCATCCCATCTGCAGTTTCTTCTCCCTGCATCTCCAATCAGAGGCTCCAAAGAACACCTTTCAGTCTTTTAAGTGTTTTTCCTTGAAAAATTATTTATTGAAGAAATTGGATTGTATATTCTATAAAGTTGCACACAGAAAGAACTTCAATGATTGCATTAAGCATATTACTTTGTCCTCTGTATTTCTATAAATTGATAGTTGAATCTAGACGCATAAATAGATTGGGTTCAATATGTTAAAACTATTTCATAGATGGCATTGTTGTCTTCTGTTAGGAGGTATGTAATATCTAGTTATCTCTTTTTATGTGTGATATTATCAACTGGAACCAATTGATACCTAGATCCATTATTTCCTTAGGAATTATGAATGGTGATATGCAGAATTAGTAAAGCATATTTGAATGAACAATTAGTATATTCTAATTAATGATTCCATCCTTCTTAATGTCTCTCATCTACTATTTCATTATGTCTTGGTACAATACATTTAGGAAAGTCAGGATTAATGCTGAATTCTTTCTTTTCATTTACCATTTTTCCAGATAATGACTCTGTCCACCAGGATCCTCCAGTGGTGAACTATTAGTTGTTGGGTTTCTTTGTTTGTTATTTCATTTATTTTTAGTATCACTAAGAACTCATGTATTTAAGCATATTTAATACATTGTTACTATGATTTTATCCCCCCAAATCTTCTAATCTTTTGCCAATGAGAGCCTCCTGATGCTGTCTCTTGATCCTAACTAATGAAAAGCTCCATGACCCTAGTAATTTTTGATAGCTTCATGGTTTTCACAATATAAGAAACTCTTCAGGCTTATCATAAACATTTTCTTCTCCAAATAGTTCTCCTTCCTTTAGAATGGAATTCCTGGACTATGTCATTAACATCCTCCAGCTTCTAACATTATAGATTAGTTTTTCATGTTTTTGTTCTTTAAATAAATGGAGTCATATAGTATGCATGAGATTTTGTGAGATTAATGTAAATTGTTGTGTGAACCGTAGCTCATTCATTTTCATTGCTGTGTAGTATTCCATCAATGTGAGTATACCATGATCTATTTATCCATTCTCCTGTAGTGGATGTTTGTAATTTCTAATTTGGGGCTATTATCAAGAGAGGTAACTGCTGCATTTTAGTATTGTCTTTGGTGCACAGAATGTATGTATTTCTAGGTCCACCTAGGAGTAGAGTTGTTAGATTACAGCATGCTCACATGCAATACTGCCAAACAATTTTTGCTGGTTGTTGTACTAATTTGCATTCACATTTCACCAAAATTCGTTTGCTACAGTCATTCTTTTTAATTTTAGTCATTCTGTTCCATAATTTCCATTCTCCTACTGACCAACAATATTGAACATCACCTTGTATGTTTATTGGCCATTTGGATATCTCTTTGTGTGTCTTCAAGGATTTTGCCCATTTTTATTGGGTCATTGTTTTGCTTTTGATGTGTTGTTGAGGTTCCAATGGATCCCAATCTGGGACAGTGGTCAGCAATGGAGATGGTGCTGGAAAACTTTGCAAGACTTTACAACAAACTTATAGCATAGGACATACACTGTTTCATGTGCCTGGTGGCAGTCTGAAAACAATATAGCAACCTGTCCTGCTTCTCAGAAGTCTTTTTGTTGGGTACCATAACAGAGTATACATGCAAGAATGCACAGTAGCCATAGTTAGCAGTCAAGGTTAAAAATAAGAGAGGAGAGATTACAGTCCCCAGGAAGGTTGGGTAAAGGGTAAACAGGAACAGAGAGTAATGGAACATCTAAAATGTCCAGCTAACAGTGCAAGCAGGGGATAGGGAGGAAGCAAGTCTCATCTCCTCCAGAAGGCATCTCAGCTTCTCTAGTCTAAGCTATTAATTGATGATCTTAGCTCACCTGCACCACTGATTTTCCCATGCAGGAATAGACACAGAGACATTTTCCTGACTAGGCACCTTATCCTGAATTGGAAGGTCTGTGAGGAATTCAGTCTGCTATCTCTCACAGTATGTCATTTTTTTTCCAAATACACAGGGTGTCCTAAAAGTCACCTCTACGTTGCCATACATAGGGAAATGGGAAATTGTAGGTAAATGTACTTTTATTTATAAAATATTAATTAAAAATTTTACAAAGGTGTGGCTAACATGTATAGAAAATTTTGTAAATACTTTATAAAATTTTGTAATATATATTTTATAAATAAAAGTACTTTTAGCTACAATTCCCATTTTTCTTGTGTGATGACTTTAGGGGTGATTTTTGGGACACTTTGTATATAAAATCATATGTATGTATGTTCTCCATCTATGGATTGATTTTTCACTCTTGATGTCTTTTGATGAACAGAAATATTTAATTTGAATGTAGTCCAATTTACCAATTTGTTTTTGTTTTATAGTGAGTGCCTTTTGTGTCCTGTTGAAGAAGGCTTGTCTTCTTCGAGGTTCTTCTAAAAACACTGTAATTTTACTGTTCACATTTATATCTTTAATCTATCTAAAATGGGTTTTTTGTGACTCTATTCTTTCCAATTTCTAAAAGTACTTTCTGCCTCACATGAGAGATACTCAATTTTTTTTTCTTGTCAATGTCAACTGTAGACAGGGAAAATACCTGAGTAGAAGTAGTGTGATTAAAGAGAAGAGAAAAAGTGATTAGTCACTATGAAAAGAACATGACAGGTTGAAGGCCCTTTCACATTTCATCTTTTCAGTTAATGCTTCTTTGATAGTCCAATACAACATGTTTTCCATCTCTATTGAAATTTGACAGCACTTACTGTCTATACCAGAGCTTCCCAAACTTTTTCACGCTGAAGCACTTGTGGAAAAAGAATATTTTCCCCAGCATTTTGAAATATATTAATGAGGCTTTTTGCAGCTGTAAGCTGGGGCTTTAACTACCTCAAGCCCAGAGATGGCCAAAGGGGCTGAATTGAATCAAGATCTATAACTCACTCATGGAACACTTGTTACAAAGCTCTGCCCTACAACATTAATTTCAAGTTTATCTGTCTATTAAATTATTATGTAATGAATTGAACAGTGCATCTCAAAATTTTACCACATTTTATAATATCTGAAGCACTTGTTAAACACAAGTTTCTGAGTTCCATTCCCCAGAGCATTTGATTCAGAAAGACTGAGATGGGGCCTAACATTTGCATTTCTGACAAGTTCCTGTTAATGCTGACACTACTGGTGCATGGACCACACTTTGGGAAACACTGCCCACATCTCATAACTCTCAGCACAGTTCTCATAACTCTCAGCACAGTGCCTGCATGTATGACTGGCCTTCAATACCTGGCCATTTCTTGCATCAACAAGAAATGAAAAAGTGATCCTCTCTACTTGTCTTTCAGAAGCTGATATAGATACCCACTCCTCTGTGAAGATGCCTCTTACCCTTCAAGGCAGAATTAACTCCTCTCCCCCTTCCTCTATATTATAGCTGAAATTTATACATATATCCATTGGGATATTTAGCATATTCTACTGTAATTACTACTGGCAAGTATGTCTAAAAGATATGCATTTTGATTCATGGCTTTGGAATGAATCAAAGTCTAGTCTAAGCTATTAATTGACAGTCTTTATGGAATGGCTTTGCATATACACTCTGACAATCATTAGCACCATAAGTTTGATCAAATTACTTAATTCTGGGTGTTAGTTCTTTGTTTTAAGAATGTGGAGGATACTGTATATTCTAGACTTTATGAGTATTATGTGAGGCTCCGTTGTCTGGCCTTAGTAGATGACAGTGTTTCTTATTTTCCAGATACCAGATTCATCACCCTAAGATGGTATGGATCCCACTCACTTTTGTATCTGCTGTGCCCACACATGGGATGCACTCACTGAACTTAATAAATGATGAATCAACAATCCAATGAAAAATCCAAGCACATTTCTGAATCTTAAGTTTATTTTAGGCCTATATATTTTTTCCCATAACCTATAGATTCATTTCAGCATATGTTTATGAAGGAGTCACTTAAGGGTAGAGTCTCTGAGGGCATGTCAGACGCTTTCAGGGAATATTTGAAATACCTTAGTTTAGTGTTCATTAGTTTCTCAAGACAGCTTTGAACCAGGAAGGAGTCAAAAATATTCCAAAATCTAGACATTTTCACATCCCTCTTAGATATGGCTAGAACTAAATAGGACCCTAGGCCTTTGGAGAACTTACAGGATGAATAATAACTGGTCTGAACATATCCTCTTCAATGTTAGACCTGCTTCTCACTCAAAGGGCCCAGGTCTCATATTTGGATACATATGGTTCCAAACTATTGCAAATGGGATAGAAAAGCTGAGTAGCCGAAGGCATTGCTTCAGTGCATTTCTTTACTGTATGATGGATTATTGCATGTTTTAGTGTCCAGTACTGAGCAATAAAATTGCATTGAGTTCCATGGCACCATTAGCGCATGCCAGTGGCATATATAACAATGGCTGGAGATATTTTGGATTGTTACAAGTAACAACTGAGGAAGGATACTACTGGCACCTTGTTGGTATACATTAATAATGCTGCTAATATCTTATATTACACAATGACACAGCTCCCTGACCACTCCTACCACCACTATGACACTATGGTAAAGAATTTTCCAGCCCCAAATGTTAATAGTGGTAGGGTTGAAAAACCCTGGTATATATATACATACATATATATATATATATTTTAAATATATAATCGAATTTTGAAAAAGTCATTATAAACCAACAGCAAAAGTTCTAAATAAAAAAGACTGGAATTTAAAAAATGGCTAAATTGAGACTCTTAAATTCCACATAGGAAAGAAAAGCACCATCTGTTTTATAATTTGATAAGAGGCAAGGGGTGTCTACTATGTAATTCACTTGCCAGGCTGTTATTTTAGAAATCAATTCCTATAGTTGTTGTATCTGTCTCTGAATAATTGGCTTTATAGAAAGTATCTATAATGAAAGGATATGCCTTCTACATGTTTCTCTCAATTTTCTATTTCAGCTATCTGCAAGTACTAAATTTAATTTAGAAATACCTATAATGCTACTCAGCCTATTAATGTTGCAAAGATTTTTATCATTGTGAATGATCCTTGAACATTTCTTATAAAGGTCATTTTGTTTTGCTTTACAAAATAAAAATATGTTTCTCTGCATTGCAGATAGGCATAAAATCAGTTGGTCGTATGACTTTTTTCTCCAAGGAGCCAAGAAAGCAGGGAGCTAATGTGACTGAACTGTGAATGCATCCTCTCTGGTAATCAATTACTTCTGAAACATAGCCATGCATGTGTTATATTTTAGAACAGAAAGTGCCCTCAGAGGGAGTATTAGATATTCCTTCCCATTCTGCAAGTGCATTGTAAACCTAGCAAATAAAAAAAGAATCAAAGAGTTTATTTAAATTAATCTTTGTACATAGAGACTAAGCATGAAATATTGTGAATCAGCCACAGCTGTTAACACATTAGCAGGAATCAGGTTCCACTGACTGCAATGCTGGCTTCTCTTTTGTATCATGCAGAAAAATCTTTATAGAACATCTCTGCAAGCAGATCTCTGCCACTCTCTGTGTGACTACATGCTGAAGGCAATTTCATACTCCTTGTCTTTTCCTATGATATAACAGAAGTGTTTGGCTGAAAATCTCACATGTATCTTACTATCATTCCATCAGTGATTGTTTAAAAACCATATAGTCAGTATTTTATGAACATTTCTCTGCTCATCCCCACACCACTCAGAATAGAATCTTTGGAACATCTGTGATTAGGTGCCAAAGGTCCTGCATCTGGCCCCATCATTAGCTCATCGTAGGAGATTGAACTAATCTTAAACCAATGTCTCAATTTTCTTTTAAGTAAAATGAGATAATAATGCTTACTCTTCTCTCTCTTACTCATCTCACAGAATTACTGTAATCAAATAATACCTTTATTAAGTTTTCTTATCCCCTTTGCTCTAATATCTCCTTGTCAATGTCTCTGTTTCATAGTTTTGTACCCAATGTCTATGGGAGTACCTGGTAAACATTATTGCTTAAATATTTCTTGAATGAAATATAAGCTATTTTAGTCTTTTAATTGTTTCTGCCAGTACTCAGGGTGAGGGGTGGTTCCATGTAAACTAGACTTTCAGTGACTCAGGAAGCCAAAATGTTGAAAAAATCTCCAAAAAAGGCTCAAAGACAAAAAAAGCCATAGTACTTCACCTTTAATTTTTAAAATTACTGAAACTAATACCTTTTGTAACAACCTGGATGGAACTGGAGACCTTTCTTCTTGTTTATCTCAAGAATAGACAAAATACTACATGTACTCACTATTAGATTGGAATTAATCAATCAACACCCATGTGTACATATGGTAGTAAAACCAAACAGAGAGCAAGCAGGTGGGAGGGGACAGAGAGAGGGCTGAATTCACACCTAACAGGTGCAATGCACACTGTCTGGGATGGGTACACTTACAACTTCAACCCAAACTGTATAAAAGTAATTCATGTAACCAAAACATTGGTATCCCCATAATATTCTGAAGAATAAGAATTTAAATGGAAAGGTGCATAAGAATTTAAATGGAAAGGTGAAAAGATTTTAAAAATCACTAGTTTATATTTTATAAGGTAGAGAGGTCATATGGTGTGAGTTAAGGACTAGGCATTGGAATCATGGATTGAATACTGGTTCTGAAACTTAACCTGTAACACTGCAAAACTTTTCTGAACTACATAAACCCAAGTTCTGTTTGTTCTTTTTGTGAAAGAAGAATAGTAATAATATTCCTTATAGCATTATTATGAGGATAATGCTTGGTGCATAGTAAGTGTGTATATCAGGGTGAGGTAGGCTGTGTTAACAAATAGATCCCCAAATAAATAAAGACTGGACTCTATTAGTTTGGGGCATATGTTCTTGGGTCATACGAGGCTCACTTTTCTGCAGTATTCAGGAATTCAAGTTCTTTTCTTCTAATGATGCTGCCATCATCCACAGCCTTGTTACTCTGTGTATTTAGCCAGCAGAGCAGGAGGGAGAAGACATTACCATATCACACCTGCTTTTATCCCACTGATGAGAATTACTTACACAGAAGGGAAAGAACAGATGGTTGCTGTCTTTGTCTGTTTTGTGCTGCTAAAATAGAATACCTGAGACCAGGTAATTTATAATTAGCAGAAATTTATTTCTCAGAGTTCTGGAAGCTGGAAAGTTTAAAATCAAGACATCAACATGTGATGAGGGTCTTCTTTCTGCATTATCCCAAAGCAGAAGGTGAAGGGTGAAGGGGGGGGGATGGAGCCCTACAGAGGCCTGAACTTGCCTTTTTATAAGGAGCCCATTCCTCTGTTAACAGACTCACTTCTGTGATGACATTATTAGTCCATTCATGAGGTATCTAGTCCCGTGGCCCAAACACTTCCCATTGTGCCCCCCCCACAACACCTCCACATTGGGGATCAAGTTTCCAACACATGAACTTTGGGGGACACACTCAAACCATAGCAGTTGCTAACAGTTACAAGGATTATCAATGGATTAATTGGAAGAAGGAACAGTATAAGGTAAAGGCTAAAAATACATGTTTCAAATTGGAGTGCCTATAAAGATATCAGTTTATTTAATCAAAATCAGGCACACATAAGTATAAGTAAGATAGGAAGAAAAAGTTATGAAGTTTGATTTAGAATATTGAATTAGATGTGCAGAAAAATATCCGCATGAGAGCATTTGGAAATGTAGGATTAGAATTGGTGACTTGGGAAGTTGAAGGTGGTGGTAGATTCCTTGGGAGTCACTCAGAACTAATAGCTATATCCTGACTGAATGCAATTGCTGAAAAGGTGATGCATCAATTTTAACTTCCCTTATTTTTTCCCACCAGCTTTCCTTTAGTAACAACAGCATTATTACTCACTAGAATTTTCCCCAAAGTGTGTGGAGTGTAAAGATCTTATGCTGATTCCCTTGAACAGCAGTTTAAAAATGTTCTTAAATCAGCTGTAGGGGACTAATAAACTGTGGTATATGTGCACCATGGAATAATATTCAACAATAAAAAGATGAAGATTTCACATCTTGTGTATTAACCTAGATGGGTTTGAAGAACATTCTCCTTAGTAAAGCGTCACAAGAATGGAAAAGCAAGTATCCAACGTACACAATACCAATATGACACCAATGGATAAACAACTGTACTCCCACATGAGCAAAAAACACAATTAAATTCAAGTGGGGGCAGGGAGAGTGGAGGAGGGAGGAAAGAGGGGGGTTGGCAAGCTTTCACCTATGGCCCCAGTGTAAGGGTATACAGCACTCCCGTGGGTGAGGGGCTCAACTACAAGTTGGATTTTACCTAACAAACATAAACAATGTAAACTAATAGTTTGTATCCTCATGTTAATCTAAAATTCAAAAAGAAATCAGGCCTAGGGCACTGACATAATATCAACTACATACCATCTATAAAGTACAGATACTAATAACATTTACCTCATGAAATTGACGTGAAGATCAAAATAGGTGGTCTGGGTATAGATGGTCTATCTAAGTGCCCGGTGCATGGTAAGTTCTCCCATCCTACTGACCTGTTTTCAAATGGTTATCATCATTATCATTATTATGCCCTTTGCCTAAATATGCAACCCAAAGACAACCAAACTGAGAAAGATTTAATAAATGTCCTCATTTTGCCTCAAAAAGAGAGTTCTCATGCTATACTTACATGACTCTTAACTTCAACATCAACCCCGGGTACATCCTTCTCATCATCCACAGAACAGTGAGATTTCCACAGGAGATCTCCCTCCTATTTCGTATCTTCATGAAAAATACCAGTATCTGCTACCCAATCACACACAAGTTACGTTCTTGGGAAGATTTTTTTTTTTTTTTTGGTTTTTGCTATTTTGTAGATTGGGAGCAGAAAGGAATGCCAAATATCTATTTCTCTTCTGGATTGTCTTAAATTTGTATTCAGAGCTTTAAATGACTTTTGATTTTACAGAAGCTTTCGTCTGACTTATCAAGTATATTTATGTTGCATTTTCTGCTTTAAAAGCAATTTAGAAATACCAACTTAAACATAAAATTATGTTTCTTTTTTAGGTTAGTTAGCTTATTTTGTTGATTTTTTTGTCTATATTTACTGTGTTCACTTAGAGATTGTCATTTAACTTCTATCCAGTCTTTAAACTTTTATGTGATGTTAGTATGCAGATACATTAAAGCTGAGGGAGATGCAATAAAATACAAATAAATAATAGGTACATTCATTTCATGGGTTTAATGTTGATGATGTAAGCCTAGCAATACTTTATAGTGATTTGCTTAGGGGGATAAGGGGATTGAAATAATTATTTTATTTTATTCATATGTCCTCTGTATTCACTGAGAGCTGGTAGCAATCTGGTGATGGAGAAGATACCAGGGCCAGGTTATGCATTGCTGTATTTTCTCAGGAAGACAATATGTAACATACAGAGTAATTGGCATATTTTTTTTTCCCAACCAACCTGGAATGCTTGTAAGCATAGCACACATCATCTCTTCAGGTTGGCCAGTCAGTCCACAGCAGAATGAATGAGGAGAGTGGTATGAGTTTGGGTCAGAGAGGCCAGAT
The DNA here is from genome assembly GCA_963575145.1 of Galago senegalensis. Lineage (NCBI taxonomy): Eukaryota > Metazoa > Chordata > Mammalia > Primates > Galagidae > Galago > Galago senegalensis. Next base: position 29,191 of record CAUYTI010078876.1, read on the forward strand.
TCTGTATGTCCCATGCTAAATGCAATGGGAACCTATCAAAGACTCTTAGGCAACAGGGTCCCTAAATTGTCACATGAATATTTTTCAAAGATTACTCTTGGACGCCAGATGCAGTGGCTCACATTTGTAATCCCAGCACTCTTGGAGGCCAAGTCAGGTGGATTGCTTGAGCTCAGGAGTTCAAGACCAGCCTGAGCAAAAGTGAGATACTGTCTCAAACAAACAAACAAACAAACAAAATAGCCAGGTGCTGTGGTGGACATCTGTAGTCCCAACCACTTGGGAGGCTGAAACAAGAGGATCTCTTGAGCCTAAGAGTTTGAAATTGCCATGAGTAACAATGCCACAACACTTTACCAAGAGTATCTGAATGAGAGTCTGTCCCCCCCACAAAAAAATATTACTCTTAGAAGATGAATGATAGAAATAGAAGCAAGAAGACCAATCAAGAGACTGCTGTGGTGCAAGTAACATATCATGGTAAGTGATAGAAACAGAAAATAGACATGAAGATGGTAGAAACCAAGGCTAGATGAGGAAAGTGGAGTGGTGGTTAAGGAAAGTAGAGCTGACAGAACTTTATAATACATTGGCTATATGGACTGAGGGAAGGAGGAATCAAGCATGGTTCCCAAATTTTTGGCTTGAAGTTGTGTTTTCATACAGATGGGAAAATCTAAAGTTTCAGTGATAAGTGCAGTCTGACTTTTCTGCTAGCCTGGGCTCTTCTCCCAGGCAGATGCTATACCTCTTCTTGTGGTATCCAGCAGATAGTAAGCATCCAACACATTTTTTGATGAATAATGATATAGTATAGTTATGTAAAAGCAGCATAAGATTAGCACACTGCTTCAGTGTTTCAGTGATGGCTTTAAAGGACAATACAGCACAGAGATAGATCCCTGCCAAGTATAGACCTGTGTGTTATCTCTGATCAAATAAGATTTTGAAGGGACATATGTATAAAGATAATCAACTTGTAGAAATGGGAATAATTCGTTCTTAATTATATGTGTTTTATTTCTTTAACCATAAATCTTTTAAAATATATTATTGAGGGCTAGGCATGTTGTCTCATGCCTACACTTCTAGCACTCCGGGAGGCTGAGGCAGGTTGATTGCTTAAGCTCAGGAGTTTGAGACCAGCCTGAGCAAGGGCGAGACCTTGTCTCTCTTAAAAATAAATATACATTGAAATATTAATGTAACAAAACTATAAGTACTAGTATAATAAAAACTCCTGCATCTGGCTTCCTGCTTCAATAATTACCAACATATGGCTAGTTTTGTTTCATTAGTATTATCTCTCAGCTCTCCATTTAATTTAGCTTAATTTGAAGTATATCCCAGACTTCATACCATTTGACGAGTACATATTTCAGTAACCATTAAACTTCTAATATTTTATTGATATGTACAAGTATATATTTTGAAACCCAAGAAGGATAAAACACTAGTTTCTACCAGTCTACATGAGGATCTAACAATGTCAAAAGCTCTCACCCTCACTTCTGTTCATTCTGCATCCCAAGGCCTGACTTAGCACACTCCAGATCTCTACCTATGCTACCATAGTGAATTTTATTCTGGTCTTTGCTTTCTCTAACTTTTCTTGGCACTTCTAGAGGTTTGAAGGTCATTTACTTATTTATTTCTTCACCAAATATGTATTGACCATTTATTAAAAGTAAGACAATCAACTAGGTATTAAGAGGCACAGAGGTCAATGACAGGACTCCAGCCCTCCAATCATTTAAAATAATAAAGGATAGAACTAGCATGAAGAGGGTTAAGTGAATGCTACAGATAATAATTATTCCAAGAACTAGGGCTCAGAGTGAGTTGATTATCTCTGGTGAGCAGAAACAAGAAAGATACCCCAGCAGAGGGAAAATTCAAATACATCATTAAAGAATGTTAAAGTTTATAAAGTAGACTTTATTCCAGGAAGACAGAGTAGCATAAATGTAAGGTCAGAGGCAAAAGTTCAGTTTCTCCATACAGATGGAGAAATGGGTGATAGAATAGATGGGGCAGAGTGCAGAGTTTGCGAGAGAGGCATGGGAGTGAGGCTGACAAGTATTAATATAAGGAAAGAGAAGCAACAGTCAAGCTTGCTTCTTCTTTATGGTGGTTGCCTGTTCACAATACAAAGGAAAAAATTGAAAAAACAATCATATCATTTCAATTTCATTTTATGGCAAAAAAAATACATGCATATTGCTGCTAACCAAATTATTCCAAACCTTAACAGAGAATGCACACATTATGTTCTTTAGAGGATCGATTTTTGTTCTGGTTCTACTTGTCATTCTACAAAGTGTATCTATCCAGGCTTTAAATTTCACACAAATATGCATATAATAATGATCAGAAAGAAAGGAAAACTCATTATTACGAATTCAAATATGTCATCTCATCTGTTATACTCTGTAAAAATCAAGTTAAGATAAAAATCCTAAACTATAACCTGTATTAAAAAAATAATAAGTAAGAATGTTGTCACAAACTAATGAAGATAAGAAATACTTAGGATTACTAGAAGGCAAAATATCCTGAGAGGCTTCTATACTGGGAAAAGACAAAAATCTGAAATAATAGCTGTTTTAAATTTTAGAGTCCCCCTCCAAAAAACCCTTAATCTCACAAAGACTATATTTCTTCACTTGTTAAAATGTCCTACTAATATTGCCTATCTCATGTGGTCAGTATGAGGAAGAGATGGCAAAACCCAGCGCTGTTTAGCACAGAGAAGGTGCTCAGTATCTCCTTATTTCTTCTCGTTTATGATTTTACAACAGATTCATGTGATGAGCTTTATTTTTAAATTTTAAAATGAATTCTTTATGATATTTACTGAGATACAACTAACAATTATTGTATGCCAGTTGCATACAATAAACTGCACATGTTTAAAGTGTACAGTTAGATAACTTTTAATGCATGCATGCTCTCAGGACACTGTTACTGTAACCAAATTTCCTTAAAAAATAGATCAACTTAAATTCAGTCAGAAAGAAAAGACACATAACATACAGAGGAACAAAGACAAGAACGATGTCACAGTTCTCTTTGGAAACTATGCAAGCTGATGGAGCAATATGTCAAAATAACACATCAGAAACTGTCAAACTAGAATTCTGGACCCAGGAATAAAATATCTTTCAAATTAAGATGAACTTGTGAGTATTTTACACTTACAAAATAATCAAACATTCATCACCAGAACACCTTTACTGTGAGAAATATTAAAGCAAGTCCTCCAGGCAAAAGGAAAATTATACTAGATGGAGGATAGATTTGCACACCTTGGCAGGTTTTAAAGAGTTAAACATCACCTGTGTAAGATGGCAGACCAGAAGGATCATTCAACTGAGCTCTCCTAGAACCAGGGGGTAAAGGAAATACCCAGCCATACCTGGGGGGGAGACCTTACTCAGAGTTGTAGTTCAGGCAGCACAATGAGGAGGTGGTGAGTTGGATACAACCTATGATCCAGAGCAGTGGAAATCTGGTAAATTAGGCAAGTGATTGTGACTGGCTAGGATCAGCCGACCCCCTACAGAGGTCCAGGAGGAAGCCTTTACATTGTGTTCAGTTGTTGGGGGAAGCTGAGCATTCAGTGGAAAGCTTAGAAGAGTGGGTGGACTCGAATAATATACAACAACCAGATTTGAATGCCAGTTGGAATGGATTTGCCATAGGTTAGATGGCTGGCAAAACAACCATCTTAATTCTGCCTACTGGGATCAGAATTTCACTCCTAGGACAGGCTGAGGGACTCCTGCACACCATGGGAACTGGAGTCAGAGGGCACTGTGAGACCTGCCCCTGAAGGATTCTTGTGAGCTTTAAGATCCCAACATGGCAGGCTCTGAATGCCAAGGAAACAATCAGGCAATCATTGTAGGCAACCAACTTTATAATAAGGACAATAGAGGTTGATGGCTGTACATTCCATCTCAAAAAAAAAAAAAAACAAAAAACATAGTGCCACCCAATGTCCCAGCAACATATTGTCATCAAGAACAAGGACTTTTGTTTATTTGGTCACAAGGAAGAGTTTAGCTTTGCTTAGGCTAAGGCTACTTCAAGTCCTAAGCTCTGAGACAAAGTAATTTGAAGCAAAGGAGGCAGTGATAAGAAAAATGGAGGACAAGGAAGTGAACAAGAAGAAAGAACACATAAGAAGGAACCAACAGAAAAATCTGGGCAACATGAAAAACCAAAACAGAGGAACTCCCCCAAGGGACCATGAGGAAGCTACTGCTGAAGACTCTATCTATAAAAAATTAATGGACTTGACAAAAAGGGAATATAAAATAAAGATAATAAGGACAATAAAAAAATGGATAAGAAAATGGAAAGACAGAACCAAAAAGTGGACAAGAGACATGTAGAATATAGAAAGGATATGGTAGAGTTCAAGGAAATGAAGGAGAGAATCAGGGAATGTAAAAATGCAGTATAAAGTATCAAAAGAGACTAGACCATGGAGAAGAAAGAATCTCAGAGCTGGAGGATAAAGATTTCAAGTTAACCCAGAAAGTAAAAGAGGCGGGAAAGAAGAGAGAGAAAGAAGAACAGGTAATTAGAGAACTAGGAGAATTTATGAAGCATTCAAACATATAAATAATAGGGATTCCTGAAAGGGAAGAAGATTGTTCAAAGGAATTGAAGCCCTACTAGAGACTATCATACATGAAAACTTCTCAAGTTTACTAAAGACCCTGACACACTCATTTCAGAAGGTTATCAAAACCCAGGTCATCTCAACTCAAATAGAGCCTTCCCAAGACACATTGTAATGAAACTGTCCAAAGTCAAGATGAAAGAAAAACTTCTGCAAGCAGCTGAGAGTAGGCACCTACTGACCTACAGAGGCAGAGACATTAAGATGACAGTAGACTTCAACTGAAAATTTCCAAGTCAGAAGATCATGGTCATCCACCTTCAACATTCTTGAATAAAACAATTTTCAGCCCAGAATTTAGTATCCTGCTAAACTAAGCTTTAAAATTGATGGAGAAATCAAATCTTTTGTGGATATACAAGCACTAAGGAAATTCACCACAAGTCCAGCTCTATAGGAAATACGTAGACCTATTCTCAACATTGACCACCACAATGGACCACCAGCAAAGTAAACACCCACCACACTTATCAATTCTCTCAATAAATGTCAATGAACTGAATTCACCAATGAAGAGACATAGGCTGGCTGATTGGATTAAAAAGCACAAGCCATCCATATGTTGTCTCCAGGAGACACACCTAGCCATAAAGGACAAATCAAGACTCAGGGTTAAGGGATAGAAAACAGTATTTCAAGCAAATGGAAATCAGAAGAAAAGAGGGGTTGCAATCTTATTTTCAGACACAAGCAGATTTCAAGCAACTAAAATTAAGAAAGACAAAAATGGACACTTTGTACTGGTCAAATGAACAATACAACATATGCATATTTATGCATCCAACTTAAATGCTCCAAGATTTATGAAACAGGCTTTAATGGATCTAAGCAATATAATATCCCATAACATCATAATAGCTGGGGACTTTAATACCTCTCTGATAGAACTAGACGTTTCCTCTAAACAGAAACTAAACAAAGACACAAAGGATTTAATGTGACCCTAGAACAAATGGGATTAATAGATATACAAAGAACACACCATCCCAAAGCTAAGGAATATACATTTTTCTCATCACCCCATGCTACATACTCCAAAATCAGCCACATCCTAGTATACAAATCTAGCCTCAGCAAAATTAAAACAGTAGAAATGATACCTTGTATCTTCTGAGACCACAGGCAATAAAGGCAGAATTCAACCCCAACAAAAACATTCATCCTGACACAAAGACTTGTAAATTAAACAATCTTCTGCTGAATGATAGTTGGGTTCAGGAAGAGATAAATGAGTGTTAAATTCCTCACACATAACAACAATGAAGACACAAGTTACCAAAACCTGTAGGATACAGCAAAAGCAGTCATAAGAGGGAAATTTATCACCTTAGATGCCTATATTTGAAAAATAGAAAGAGAGTCTATCAACCAACTCATCAACCATCTTACGGAATTGGAAATAGAAGAACATAATCCCAAACCCAAAAGAGGAAAAGAAAGCACCAAAATTAAATCAGAGATTCATGAAACTGAAAATAATAGAAACATTCAGAAAATTAATGAAACAAAAAGTTGGTTTTTCAAAAAAATAAATAAAATCAATAAACCTTTAGCCAGATTAACTAGAAATAGACAAGTAATATCTCTAATAACCTCAATCAGAAATGATAAAGGGGAAATAACAACAGATGACACAGAGATACAAGAGATCATCTCTGAGTACTACAGGAAATTATATGCCCAGAAATTTGACAACGTGGCTGAAATGGACCAATATCTGGAATCACACACCCTTAACAGACCAATTTCAAGAACTGAGATCAAAGAAACAATAAAAAATCTTCCAACAAAAACTGTTCTGGTCCAGATGGTTTCATATCAGAATTGTATCAAAACTTCAAAGAAGAGCTTATACCCATGCTGTAGAAATTATTCCAAAAAATTGAGAAGCTGAGAATCTTCCTCTACAATTCTATGAAGCAAGCATCACCCTGATACCAAAACCAGGAAAAGACTCAACTAAAAAGAAGAATTTCAGACCAATTTCACTAATGAATATAGTTGCAAGAAATCTCAATAAAATCTTTGCTAAGAGATTACAGCTGCAAATTTAAAAAATCATTCATCATAATCAAGCAGGGTTCATCACAGGGATGCAAGGTTGGTTTAACACACCCAAGTCCATAAACATAATTCACCTTATCAACAGAAGCATAAACAAAATCCGTATGATCCTCTCAATAGATTCAGAAAAAGCATTCAATAAAATTCACCATCCATTTCTAATTAGAACTCTGAAGAATATGGGCATAGGTGGCACATTTCTTAAACTGATTGAAGGCATCTATGACAAACTCACAGCTAATATACTGAATGGAGTAAAACTGAAAACTTTTCCACTCAGAACTTGGTTGTCCTCTATCACCACTAGTATTCAGCATAGTGCTGGAAGTTTTAGCCAATACAATCAGGGAAGAGGAAGAAATAAAGGGCATCCAAATGGGTGCAGAGGAGGTGAAATTCTTGCTCTTTGCCAATGATATGGTCTTATACCTAGACAACCCCAAAGACTCAACTACAAGACTCCTGGAAGTGATCAAATAATATAGCAACATCTCAGGATATAAAATCACTGTCCACAAATCAGCAGCCTTTGTATATGCCAATAACAGCCAAGACTAGTTGCTAATCAAAGACATAATTCCCTTCAAAGTAGCTTCAAAAAAAATACCCAGGAATATACCTAACAAAAGAGGTGATAGACCTTAACAATGAAAATTATAAAACCCCAAGGAAAGAAATAGCAGAAGATATCAACAAATGGAAGAACATACCATACTCATTGTGGGGGAGAATCAACACTGAAAATGTCTATATTACCCAAAGCAATCTACAGATTCAATGCAATTCCCATTAAAATACTATCATCATACTTTCAAGATTTGGAAAAAATAATTCTTCATTTTGTATGGAACCAGAAGAAACCCCATATAGCCAAGGGAATTCTTAGTAATAAAAACAAAGCTGGGGCTATTATCCTACTAGACTTTCGGCTATACTACAAGGCAATAGTGATCAAAACAGCATGGTATTGGCACAAAAATAGAGATATTGATATTTGGAACCGAATAGAAAACCATGAGATGAAACTAACCTCTTACAGCCACCTGATCTTTGATAAACCAAACAAGAACATACACTGGGGAAAAGAATCCCTATTCAATAAATGGTGCTGGGAGAACTGGATAACCACATGTAAAACACTGAAACTGGACCTACACCTTTCACCACTTACAAAATTTGATTCAAGATAAATAAAAGATTAAAATCTAAGGCATAAAACAATAAAAATCCTTGAAGAAAGTTTTGGGAAAACACTTGAAGATATCGGCCTGGGGAAAGATTTTGTGAAGATTTCCATGGCAACTGCAACAACAACAAAAATAAATGGGACTTAATTAAACTGGAAATCTTCCATACAGCTAAAGAGAAAACAACTAAAGTAAACAGACAAACTTCAGAATGGGAAAAGATATATTATGAATCAGACAAAAGCTTGATAAGTAGGATCTACAGAGAACTCAAATTAATCAACAAAAAAAGACCCAACAACCCCATATGTCACTAGGCAAGAGATATGAATAGAACCTTCTCTAAAGAAGACAGATGAATGGCTAGCAAACATGAAATTATCAGAGAAATTCAAATCAAAACTACCCTAAGATATCACCTAACTCCAGTTAGAATGGCCCACATCACAGTCTCAAAGCTGAAGATGCTGGTGTGGATGTGGAGAAGAGAACATTTTTACACTGCTGGTGGGACTACAAACTAATATAACCTTTTTGGAAGGGAGTATGGAGAATCCTCAAAGAACTCAAATTAGACCTCCCATTTGATCCTGCAATCCCATTACCGTGTTTCCTCGAAAATAAGAACTGTTTTATATTTATTTTTTCTCAAGAAGACACACTAGGGCTTATTTTCATGGGATGTCTTCCTCTCTGTGCTGAAACCCATGGCATGGCTATGCAGATATGATACCCATCACAGGTCTTATTATCGGGGTAGGGCTTATATTTAACAAATGCATAGAAATCATGCTAGGGCTTATTTTTGGGGTAGGTCTTATTTTCAGGGAAACACGGTACTAGGCATCTACCCCGAAGAAAAAAAATCCTGTTATCATAAGGACATTTGTACTAGACTGTTTATCACAGTACAATTTATGATCACCAAAATGTGGAAACAGCCTAAATGCCCACCAACCCAGGAATGGATTAACAAGTTGTGGTACATGTACACCATGGAATACTATTCAGCCACTAAAAAAGATGGAGACTACATCTTTTGTATTAACCTGGATGGAGATGGAACACATTCTTCTTAGTAAAGCATCACAAGAATGAAGAAATAAGAATCCAATGTTTTCTATTCTAATTGG
>CAUYTI010078877.1:0-26967 GCA_963575145.1 Galago senegalensis
CTGTGGTCCCAGCTACTTGGGAGGCAGAGGCAAGAGACTCGCTTCAGCCCAGGAGTTGGAGGTTGCTGTGAGCTGTAATGCCACGGCACTCTACCCAGGGGGACAGCTTGAGGCTCTGTCTCAAAAAAAAAAAAAAAAGAACAGAATAGTCAGTGAATTCTTAATTGGTTGAACTGTCCAGCATAAATTATGAATTAAAATCAACCAATGCTCAACTAGTCTCTGTCCTTGGTCCTGACCCATCAATGCTACCAATGACTCATATTAATAGTAAGACCTCCAGGAGTGATTTGCATCTCAGGATGGACTTAAATCACCTAGGACGCATGGGGAAAGTAGAACTGCTTAAATCTGCAAATGGAGAACATGATTCAGTAGGCATGATGTAGACCCTGGAATGTTTTTGTTAAAGAAGATACCATCACCAATTTTATAAATGAATGAATGTACTAGGTTGCTGAATTATGGTCTCAAGGTACCTAAAAAAAATAAAACAAGGGCCAAGTCCAGTAAATGGTATTTTAAAAATAGGTAGAAATGAAAGGTTTACTTAGGAGAGTCTGAAAACAATCTGCATTTGTCCACGAAAGGGAAGTCATTAAAAAAGTCAGCAATTACAGAAAATATTTAGAGGAGGTTAGCTGACTGCAAAGTTCACATGTGCCAGCAGAGGGCTATGACTTCCACTACAGCAAAGTCAGTGGAAATACAGGATACTGGCAAAAGGGAGAGAGTTAAACTGTATAGTTTATAATTTACCTCACAGATTCTACTAAATGGCATCATAGTTTTGTAGGGTGTGTTCAACAACAAGTATATCATAGAGAAGAATTTAAAGGTCGGAGCAATTCACAAGACCACTTAGCTCAGAGGTATTTAAATGGGGCATCGTGGATCCCCAGGCTCCCATAGGGAGTCCTCCTTACAGGAAGTGGGAGAGGGGTGTAATGGTGGGAAGTCCCTGGAGTTCAGCTTTCCCACCGCCAAGGAAGCTTGGATTTGAGCAAGTTTGCTATTATATATTTCACACATAGAGGTTCATATGGGAAATTTAATTTTAAATTCAGTTAATTAACAGTTAACATGAAAAAAAATAAAACTGAAAAGTTACTGGCAAGAATCTTGGCCTTACGATTTGTTGTCAAAAATAATTACCAGGATATTTCAAAAAGATACTGAAAGGGCAAAGAAATGTAGTCAGTTCTCTTTTTACTAATTTAAGTAAAAACTGTTATCCAGGACAGAAAGAGCTGGTGTTTTTTTCAAAGGATATATATTTTCCCCCAATGAAATAAGAGTATATGTGCATGTGTGTGTGTAAAATTCAACAGAAACATTCTTTTAGTATTTTTCTATTCAGCTGAAAAGTAATGCCAGTATATTGGCTGTTGGTACTTCAGTGTGATGAGTCTATTAATAGGGGCACACCTCATATTCTGAGTATTGCTTGGATAAACATGGTAAGGAAATGATCTATGGCAAGCTTTTTAAGTTTTATTCTCTGATTTCCTTGTTTGCTGTGGCAATAGCTTTTTGCTATTTTAAATAATATTGAACACTGTATAATTCATAAATATCTACATTTAGTAGTTATATCAATTAAAGATTTGGAAGGCTGAATTAGGATGAATCCATTTTATTTTCTGCAAAAGAGACAGAATCTTAATTAGCTTTAATTCTGGAACTCATTAACCCATATGTAATCTCTGATTATGAATTGCATGCAAGTGGAATCTAAATCTTTCCAAGATTTTCTTTAGTTAAAACTGAGGATTTTCTTTTTCTTACAGATTTCTTTTTCTTTTAAAATGCTAGTTTTCACTTGGGGGGGATAAAAAGAGGAATATTTATGGTTTTGAGTAAATTTGGATGGTCTTTATTACTACTATTACAAGACTAGCGGTAAATAACTTCACTATACTGTGAAAGAAAAAATGCCACATACGGTATAACCCAAAGATGAAAGGCCGCTCTCAGAAACTTCTTGGAGCACAAGTTCACATAAAGGATGTGCGACTTTATGGATAATAGCATTACCTGGTAATTCATTCATTGTCCTTCAGTGAGCAAGGGTTTTCTATGTACTGTTTGCTCCTGTTGGGAATATAATGCAAGTATCAAACACAGTTCCTTCTTGCTGGTAGCTCCTTAGTTTACCTTAGGAAATAGGAGATGGATACACTTTTAGACCCTTAATTTTACAAAATATTATAAGGAGTGTTGCCAAGTGAGAGTTGTAATACCATTGTTCAGAACTCAAACTCTGTCTGGGCACTGTAATTTGCATATATTATCACAGTCACTCCTCATAACAGCCCATTTTGAAAATAAAAACACCCAAGCCACTGAGAACTCACTGCAAGGTCCTACAATGAGTATGCAGAGTGAATACTGAATGAGTGATAATCAGAGTGTTCAGCATATTAGGTGCTTCCTAAATATTACCTGATGACAGGTGCAGTTGAGGGTGGTGGCCGTAGTAATTGCATGTGCCAATATCCTTCATAATAACCCTGTCAGCTAGTTACCAGTTTTAATCCTAGTGTTTCATTGGGGAAACAGGTCCGAAGGAGGTAAATGACTGTCCTGGGGACACTAAGCATTTAAATAGCAAAGTGAAATATTTAAACCTACACATTTCTCCCATCCTTCCCAGCTCTGAATTTTGGATTTCATTTTTCAGAGGGCTAGGTAATCACTGACAATTTTTTGCAGGGAATGACAGTGACAACAGTGTAGTTAAAGGTAGGTAAAGGTTAGTGTTGCAGTAATATGTGGGAGAGTGAGCAGTGAGGGCCAAGCAGAGTGAAGATTAGAGGTGCAGGCTCAGTTTGGAGATTATTACAGCAATCTCAATGTGATAAAGTTGATGCAATGAGAAACAAGATGTTGGTTTTGGCAGCAAGGAATTTTTTTAAAAGAAGAGATGAGCCTGAGTGATATTTAGAAGGAAGGATTTATAGAATTTAGTGACAGGCTATTACGTGTCAAAGAAAGAGTTGGCCTAGACCAAGAGCAATCACAAAAGCCTTGAGTTGAATGTCAGAGACCCAAGTTCTGAGGCAATTCAAGTCTGGAGATGTCACTTCAGGGCCACCTGTATAGAAGGTCATGGTTGAATTAGTTAAAAGGCCAGAGTTTTCTTAAGAAAAGTGGGAACAGTGCAGACCAGACCAGCCTGGGCCCCAGAGACAGAAGCAAAAATAGAATGAGGGATAACAAGAAGTTTTGAGTGTAAAGTCATAGCCACTGAGAAAGGAATATACAGGTATTTCCAAAAGGAGGTGGTAGTAATAGTGTCCAGTGCTGAATCAGGGAAAGTAGAATGAGAAAGATGGTCTTTGAGTTTAGCCAGAGGAGTATAACAGCAGCTTTGGAAAGAGCTGTTTGGTTTATACAGTGTCACTTCAGCTCAGATTGGAAAGATTCGATAAGATAAATTATTGTGGTAAGAAAACAAAGACCTTTGGTTTATACATGTTCACACAATAACTCTGCCAGAGAGTTTCTGTTTATAGAATTGTGAAGGGACTATTATTTTCAAGATAAGGAAAAACAAATTATCCATGCTCATGGTGGTCTGTGTCATGAGCAGAATTGCATCTTCTCCCTTGGCCAAAAAGAAATTTACATGTTGGCATGCCCAGAATGCAACTGTGTTTGGAGGAAGTCTTTAAAGAGGAGATTAAGTTAAAGGGAGGCCTATGGAGTGGAAACCTACTCCAATCTGATTGGCATTCTTGAAAGAAGAGAGAGACAAAAGGGGCTCCTGTGAGCAGAAGGTGTGAAGTGGGCAGCCGTCTGAGAGCCATGGATAGGGGCTTCAGGACACATCAACTCTGTAGATACCTTGGTCTTGGACTTCCAGGCTCTAGAACTATAAGAAAAAAAAATTCTGTTGTTAAAGCCACTCAATGAGTGGTATTTGGCTATAGCAGCCCTTGTAATCTACTATAGTATGTAAGATTGGGGTGGGGGTTAAGTGTGGAAAGAACATTCAGCAGAGCAGTAGACTCCATAAGATAAATGTATTAATGCATGCAAAAAACCCCATAAAATCAGCTGTTTCAAGAAACTGAAACATTTAAATGCTTCTTGTCAAATAACCTAACTGGTGGCGCATTTCTTGATCTTTCACTTTTGTAAAGCATCCCAATATGTGTATTTTTCCACTGAGGACACCAATCTGTTCCTTTGAAATTTGGAACCTGGCATTCAAGCTCCCTAAGATCTAATCTCTTTTTCCACTCTGCTGCTTTTTGGATGTTGTTTTCCTTTAGCAATGAAATCAGTACCCACTGGTGTGAAGGTGAAGGAGAAAGAAGATGTTGCTCTCAAAGCCTTCAGTGTCATTATTTTCTATTTGATTGTAATTGGTTTAATTATTAATCAGCTAGTCCTGTATCTTACTTATCTATTAAAAGTATTTTTAGACTCCTTCTTGTTTCTTTATCACTGTATGGAGTTCCGAGATTGATTCTAGCTAGTGAAGACTAAGAATTTTCTTTCTCACCCATGGAATCCAAACATTCAGAAACTCAGAGCTGCTTCTTTTCTTATCCCACGACCAATTTGATGGTGATTGGAGGGATCACCTCTGTGGTTTATCTTAGAAGGGTACAAGGGACTCTTTCTAAAAGTAGAATATAAATGTCTTAACACAATAACTAAGAAAATGACATAAAAGCTATGTTAACCAGTTTGATGAAAATATTTCAAATTGTATATGAAAATACCACACTGTACCCCATGATTGCATTAATGTACACAGCTATCATTTAATAAAAAAAAATAAGAGGGTCATGAATACACTCTTTTGAATTAGTTCATTTGAATCTCAGTGTCCAAAGCAGAGAATAAAATTTAAAAACTGTCTATGTGACTCTATCCTTGTGGATTATCCACATTCTTTCTGACTTTTGAAAGTCCAAATAATCAGCAAGTGGCTGACACCTGGAGAAGATGCAGCACTGAGTGATAAATTTGTCCACATGACTGTGAATGTCTTAATCCCTTTTATCCTCTGAAAGCTTCCCTGTGGAAGAAATTTTTCCCAAAGCTACCCTAAGATGGGAACAATGATATTTTAAAATACTTGGCAAGATTTCATTTAGAAAACTAGGCCCTTGAGAGCGTTCTGAAAGGATTGACTCTGTCCCTATCTGGGGTTTTTTTAATCCTTTGATTGTCCCCTAGGTGAGATTTTAAAAACATATCGACAAGCTGTCTAGTGTGCCAATAAAAAATCTATTGGATACTTTCTCTTAATAGAACTTCATAATCTCACTTCTATAGATGTGTAAAGAATGGAATTTGTATTTATCCAAAAAATTATACTGGAACTTAACTGTGGTAATTGTACACTGTGGTGTTTAAAATGTGCAGATACCATGTGACCATTTGTTATGACTTGTGGGCATAGCTGGAAATTTCCAGGCCAGAGTCAAATCTTTAGGATGGATCTCTTAGCATTTTGTGGGTTATGAAATAAGTATATCTTCTATTCTCCAGAAGATTTGAGGTTGTTCAGATATTATTCAGACCCACTGAAGAAATTAAGAGTAATTTTATTAGGCTAAGCTTTGAATTTATGAGCAAGACTCTTTAAAAATGTAGAAGGTTGAATTAGGGAAAGATCCCCATATAAATACAATGCCTTCAGAAGCTCAGAAAATATTCTCTAAGCCCCGTTGTTGAATTAAAAGTTAAACAACCCAATTTCGATTGTATGATCAAACCAGTTTTAGATTCCAAGTCTTTAATTTAGAGTTTCTAGTTACAATATCAATATCATACTTTCCTTGTAGGCTTTACACAAAGTCACGTCTTTCCCTTTTTCCTTCCTTAGGCTTCTCTCTTCAGCATCCCCATTTTATTAAATACAACTGGCTTAGCTGTGTATAAGTTGGATAAATGGTTTTATTCTGAAGTTCTCAACAAAGAGATAAAAATAACACCTAACAGTAATGTTATAGAATTGATATTCCTCAAATACATCTGCTGTTAAATGAGTTAAATGTTTATTTAACAAAGAACATATAAGTATGTAACAAAGATAAATAAATAATTAATTACAAGCATCAGAAAAAAGTGTTTAAAGGCTATACATTTTATTACTAGCTTTTTAGCCAGTGGTTCTCCAGGCAACTGGAGGCTTAAACAGATGAAGTATATACAATTCTAAATTTAAAAGGCAACTTACTCCCATGTTAGAAGTTACTTTAAGGTAAGAAAAGAAGTCTTATTTTATAAGTATAATAATTAAGTTTGAGTGAAACTGACAGCCTGGCGTGGTACAATAAAATGGCTTCAGGACAATAGCAGATTTCAGTAAGGTAATGCCAACCCATCATCTTTAATGAAATCCTGCACTCTGAGTTAAGGTCTATGTTTTAATCGACTATAAGATAAAAGGTGGCAAAAATTTTTTTCAGAAAAAAATCAACCATCAAGGATGAAGTGAACCAAGTGAGACACATTTTAGATCTTTATTTTATAAAAGCAGTGAAGCTTGCATCATGAAGACACAATGCACTAGAAAATCCATATTATTAAACAAAAACATTAATTACATGGTTTTATATTTAGCAGAGCACTGTAGAATTATTATCCAGAATGTTTTGTTTCATGATTTTGCTCCTTATTGCCAAGTTGACTCTTTAATAAAACAAGTATTCCCTTTGCAGTGCTGGAGTTTAATAACCTGGGAATATAAGATAAAATGGGCATAAAGATGTTTTTATCACAAGGGCATCATATTAAATAGATTAACTTTACTAAGAGGTTTATTTGTTCAGAAAGTAAACAGTAAAGAGTTCTGATTATGGTTTTTTAGTGTTAATCTGTGGCTCCATATTGCCTTTATTATCAGAGCATAAAATCAAAACTTTAGGAAGAAAAATATACAATATAGTAGAATATTTTCAACAAAGAATAACCTAATGTGTGCAGGTATTTTTATATAAATTATAGCTTTTTAGTGCAGGCAGTCCCAGAGTTACAAATGTTTGACTTATGTACAATTTGCACTTAGAAATGGAAGATATTACAGTAAGTCCCAGAGTTACAAACATCCAATAGATATGTGACTCTCACTTACAAATAGAGGCTATTACAGGTAATAAGTAAATATACCTGTTCCAGCTTACGTACAAAGTCAGTTAAACAATAAGCCTACAGGCTCAGCGCCTGTAGCACAGTGATTATGGCACCAGCCACATACACCAAGGCTGGCGGGTTTAAAACTGGCCCGAGCCAACTTCATAACAATGACAACTGCAACAAAAAATAGCCAGGTGTTGTGGTGGGTGCCTATAGTCCCAGTCACTTGGGAGGCTGAGGCAAGAGAATCACTTAAGCCCAAGAGTTGGAGGTTGCTGTGAGTTATGACACCAGGGTACTCTACTGAGGACTACATAGTGAGACTCTTGTCTCAAAAAAAAAAAAAAAAAAAAATAGAACAAGTCTGCAGAACCTATCTTGTTTGTAACCTGGAGACAGCCTTTATATTAGTATTATAACTATATGGATGCTTATACTTTGTCTTATAGAATATTTCATAACATAGTTTTAAGTGTCCAGAGTCACAGCACTAAATAACATTAAATCGTATAGGGGGGAAATTCTTTCTCTTTTTAAGACTCCTTATTGTGGAACTTTGCAAGCATACACAAAGATAGAGAGTCTGGATTTATAAATCACCATATAGCGATCATCTAAATTAGGTTTAGACTGAGGCTCATTTTTGTCTATGGATGTCAAAATTGCTCTGCTATCACTTGTTGAATGGTTTCTTTTTTGAATTCTTTTTGTAGCTTTGTAAAAAATAATATCAACGTATTTATGTGAGTCTATTTCTGGGTTCTCTATTCCATTTATCTGTGTGGTGACCTCTAAGCCAATATTGCATGGTCCTGCTAACTTTCAATTATATAATAGGTCTTGAAATAGGTAAACTAGTTTCTACACCCCTTTTTGGTTTCAAATTTGTCCTATTTATTCTAGTTCCTTTGCCTTCTCATATAAAATCTTGCTGGAGATTTTGATGGAGATTGCATTGAACCCATAAATCAATTTAGAGAGTAATTATATCTTTAGTAACTTGCCTCATCCAATTATGAACATAGTGTGTTTCTTTTTTTTCCCCAAAGGAAAAAGATTTAATATGAAACTTCAAGATTCACATCATGATTAATAATAAATAACATTTATAAAATATCCTTTTGTACAGTGTTTCTTGACTAATTTAGATGGTCTTTGATTTCTTTCCTCAGCATTTTGTGTTTTTAGTATATAACACCTATACATAGTTCAATCCATAAGACCTAATATTTTATTTCTTTTCAGAGGTAGTAAATATTACTATATTTTTAATTTTGCTTCTATATATTTATTATTAATTATAAAATATAATTGATTTTTGTATGTTTATCTTGTATTTCGTGACCTTGCTAAACTCAATTGTTATTTCTTGGATAGTTTTTTAATTAGTTTTCTCCATAGATTTCTTTGAATTTTCTACATCAAAATTCATGTCATCTACATACAGAAACAGTTGCATTTCTTCTTTTTTTATCTTTCTGCATTTTATTTTTCCCTCTTTTTTTTTTTTTTTTGCACTGGTTAGAACTTCCTGTACTATGCTGAATAATAAGAGTAATGAGAGTGGACATCCTTGCTTTGTTCTCAATTTTAGGGAGGAAGGCATATAATTTTTTAAATATGATCTTTATGAAGTTGAGAAAGTATCTCTTCTTTCTATTTTTCTGATAATTTTATAATGATTCTTTAATTTATATAAGAATGATTTAGTATATCACATGCATCAATTTATATGACCATGTGATATATTTTTTTAACTTTTTAATATGGTACGTTATATTGATAAATTTTTAAATCCTATATTGAACCAGTTTTGAATCACAGAAATAAGCCCTACTTAATTGTGGTGTCTAATTCTTTTGATATCTTACAGAAATTTATTTGTTAATATTTTATTAAGGATTTTTGCATCCCAGTTTATGGGTGATAATGGTCTCCTTTTTTGGTACTCTCTTTGTCTGATTTTGGTATTAGGGTAATATTACCCTCATAAAATGAATTGAAAAGTATTCCCAGCTCAGTGCCTGTGGCTCAAGTGGCTAAGGTGCCAGCCACATACACCTAAGGTGGCGGGTTCGAATTCAGCCCGGGACTGCCAAATAAAATGATGGCTGCAACCAAAAAATAGCTGGGTGTTGTGGTGGGTGCCTGTGGTCCCAGCTACTTGGGAGGCTGAGGCAGGAGATTCGCTTGAGCCCAGGGGTTGGAGGTTGCTGTGAGCTGTGATGCCACAGCACTCTACCCAGGGGGACAGCTTGAGGCTCTGCCTCAAAAAAAAAAAAGAAAAGTATTCCCTCTTCTATTTTCTGGAAAAGATTATTTAGAATTGGTTTAATTATTCCTTCAATATTTGGTAGAATTTTCAAATAAAATAATTTGGGTCTGAAAATTTCCTTTATTGGAAGTTTTTGAATTATATTTAATTTCAACTCAGCGCCTGTGGCTCAAGCAGCTAAGGCGCCAGCCACATACACCTGACTTGGCAGGTTCAAATCTAGCCCAGCCTGCCAAACAACAATGACAGCTCCAACCAAAAAATAGCCAGAGCTCATGGCAGGCACCTGTAATCTCCGTTACTAGGGAGGCAGAGGCAAGAGAATCGCTTGAGCCCAGGAGTTAGAGGTTGCTGTGAGCTGTGATGCCACAGCACTCTACCCATGGTGACAGCTTGAGGCTCTGTCTCAAAAAAAATAAATACATAAAATAAAAAATTATATTTAATTTCCTTAATAGTAATCAAGTTATTGAAAGAATTTGTTATTCAGTGGCTATGATCACTTATACTTTTCAAACAATTGGTCATTTTTACCTTATTTCTCAAATGTATTACATGTGGAGTTGCACATAGTACAGGCATTCCTTAGAGGTTTTGTAGGTTTGTGTCAGACTAACACAATAAGAGCAAATATCACAATAAGTGAGTCATATGAAGTTTTTGGTTTCCCAGTTTATATGAAAGTTAGCCACATGTTTACAGGATGCTATGGTCTATTACATGAGCAACAGCATTATGTCTAAAAAATTGTACGTCCCTCAATTAAAAATGCAATCATCTAAACCCTCAGTGAGTCATAATCTTTTTCCTGGTGGGGAGAAGGGTAACTTGCCTCAATGTTGATGGCTGCTGCTGATCAGAGTGGTGGTTATTGAGGGTAGGAGTGGTTGTGGCAATTTCTTAAAATGAGACAGCAATTAAGTTTGCCATATCCATTGATTCTTGCTCTCACAAAAGATATCTGTGTAGCATGCTGTGCAATTTGATAGCATTTTACCCAAAGTAGAACTGTCAAAATGGGACTCACTCCTTTCAAACCCTATTGCTGCTCTAACAACTAAGTTTAAGTAACATTCAAAATTTTTTTGCTATTGAAAAAACTGTGTTCTTTCTCTGTCTTATGTCAACCACACATAACTGGTAAAGCACTTAGCTTTTTAATTTTTTGGTCAAAAAAATGAAGATGGCGATTATGCTCTAAAGGTATCTTCTACCAAAATGGAGGAACATGTGGGAATTTTAAAGAGTTAGATGGAGGTAACGTGGAAGCATGTACAAGGGTGGAGTTTCACATGCACAGATGTAGTTCATGTACACATGTTTTTACATATTGTATGTATAGAAAATGTCAGTGATTTGTACTTGGGGAAGTGATTTTTAGTATTATAATGATATGTTAATGAGTTAAGGGTAACTGGAGGTCACATTCTCTTGCCTGCACTGGCTGTGCATAGATCTAGATTCCTGGCAATAAATAGTACGGGAAAATTATTTTTAAAAAGAAAAAATAGAGAAGGGGAAATAACTGTTAAAGTTTTTCTAGCCAGTTTGTTGGGGTTGTCCTGGTAATGCTTTGTTGTTATTTCAACAATGTTCACAGCATATGGACTGGGAATAGATCTTAAGAAACCACATCTTTTCTTCATCCATAAGCAACTTCTCATCCATTCAGGTTTATCATGAGATTGTGGCAATTTATTTGCCTCTTCAGGCTCTACTTCTAATAGTTGTTTGTTTGTTTGCTTGCTTGTTTGTTTTCCATCTTCTCCATACCTACCATTTCTTCCTCCACTGAAGTCTTAAGACCCTCCAAGTCATTCAGGAGGGTTGGAATCAACTTCTTCCCAACTCCTGTTCGTGTCGATATTGTGACCTCCTTCCATTATGCACAAATGTTCTTAATGACATGTAGAGTAAGAGTGATAAATCATTTCCAGAAGGTTTTCAATTTGTTTTGTCCGGACCCATCAGAGGCAACTGTAGCCTTATGAAATATTATTTCTGCAGTAATAAGACTGAAAGTCAAAACTGCTCCTTGATGCAGAGTTGATACTGTGATAGCAGGCATGAAAACAACATCCATCTACTTGTATATCTCTATCAGAGCTCTGGGGCAACCTGGTGCATTGTCAATGAGCAGTGATATTTTGAACAAAATCTTTTTTTCTGAGAAATGGATTCTCATTAATGCACTAAAATATTCAGGAAACCATGCTGAAAACAGATATACTATCATCCAAGGATTGTTTTTCCATTTATAGAGAATGAGCAAAGTGGATTTAACATGATTCTTAATAATTTTAGGATTTTAAGTTTAGCACGGGCTTCAACTAAGAGTCACCAGCTGTATTAACTTCTAATAAGAGAGTCAATCTGTCCTTTGAAGATTTGAAGCCAAGTTTTTTACTTCTCTCTAGATAATCCTAGAGGGCATCATCTTGCAATAGAAAGTTGTTTTGTCTACCTTAAAAATCTGCTGTTCGGTGTGCCACCTTCATCATTTATCTTACCTGTATCTTCTGGATGTTTTACTGTATCCTCTTTATCAGCACTTGCTGACTCACCTTGCACTTTTATGTCATGAAGATGGCTTCTTTTCTTAAACTTCATGAACCAGCCTTTGATAGCTTCCAATATTTCCTCTGTGGCTTCTTCATCTCTCTCAGCCTTCATGGGATTAAAGAGAGCTAGGTTCTTGCTCTGGACTAGGGTTTGGCTCTAAGAAATGTGAGAGGCTTAATCTATATAGAACACTGAAAACTTCTTCCTGTCAGCAATGAGGCTTTCTTATCATTCATGTGTTCACTGGCATAGCACTTTTAATCTTTTTCAATAACATTTCCTTTACATCTACAACTTGGCTGTTTGGAACAAGAGGCCAAGCTTCTGTTCTTTCTCAACATTTGACATGTTTTCCTCACTAAGTGTAATCATTTCTTCGTTTTGGTTTAAAATGAGACTCCTTTTTTCACTTGAACTCCTAGAGGCCATTGTAGAGTTATTAGTTGACCTAATTTCCTTATTTTTATGTCTCAGAGAATAGGGAGGCACAAGGAGAGGGAGAGACATGGTTGATTGGTAGGGCAGCCAAAATACAAAATATTGATCAATTGAGTCTGCCATCTTTTCTGAGCATGGTTTGTAGCCTACAAAAAAGTACAGTAGTTACATTAAAGATCACTGATCACAGGTCACCATAACAAATTTGATAATAATGAAAATGTTTGAAATTATTGGAAGACTTGCCAAATATGACACAGAGACATGAAGTGAGCATGTATTATTGTAAAAATGGCCCATAGATTTTCTTGATGGAGGAGTGCCACAACCTGTCCATTTATAAAAATGTAGTATCTGTAAGGCACAATAAAATGAAGTACAACGAAGTATTCCTATATTGCAGTATCCTTTTGATATCTGCAGGATGCATAGTGATGGACCCTATTTCATTCCAAATATTAGCGATATTCTTTGTCAGTGTTGGTAGAGGTTTATTTATTTTATATACCATTTCAAAGAACTAGTTTTTTGTTTCATTAACTTTATTGTTTTCATTGATTTTTGCTGTCATTTTTACTTTCTTCCTTTTGCTTGCCTTGGGTATATTTTACTCCTTTTTTTTAGAGTTCTTGATGTATGAAAAGCTATATTACTAGTTTAAGACTCTTAATATAGTAATGTAAGCATTTAGTGCTAAGAATTTTCCTCTTAGCATGCTTTTGCTGTGTACCATTTTGAAAAAGTTATATTTTTATTTTAATTCAATTCAATGTATTTTAATTTTTTTGAGACTTCCTTTCTCATCAATTTATTATGTATAGTTGTGTTTTTTACTTTCCAAATGTTTAGGGGTTTCTCTGTTATATTTCTAGTTTGATTTCATTGACATCAGAGATTTCTAGTTTGGTATTGATTTCTAGTTTGATTCCATTGACATCAGAGATTATATTTTTTTAAATGTGTTGAGTTTTGTTTTACAGCCTTGGATATGGCCTGTCCTTGTATGTGTTTCATAGGCACTTGAAAAGTATATGTATTCTGCTGTTACCTAGCAGAGAGTTCTACAATCTTGATTAAATTCTATTGATTAGTGATTTTCTTTAGTTATTCCATATATTTTCCAGTTGTTTAGCAACTTTTCTGAGGAGGTGTTGGAGTTTCTAGTTATAACTTTGCATTTATCTACCTCTCTTTGTAGTTCTACTGATTATTGCTTCAAATGGAAGTTTTAGCTCTGTGTTTTTGGTGCATAACTCATTTAAGACTACTATATATTCCTGTTCAACTGATGTTTTTATCATTACATAATGTTCCCCTCTGTCTTTTTCAACTTTCTTTGCTCTGAAGTATATTTTATCTTACATTAATATTGCTACTCCTGCTTTATTTTGATTAATGTTTGCATGACATATCCTTTCAACATGCCTATATTGTTATGGTTTAAGTGAACTTTTTTTACATAGCAATTGTTGAATAATGCTTACATTTATGGCCACTATTAATATGTTGGAAAGTTTGCCATGTTATTATTTTGTTTTCTGTTTATCGATTGTTTCTATTTTCTTTTTCTCTATTTTCTTTTTTCCCATGGATTAAATAAGCATTTTTTTCAAATCTCATTTTGATATATTGCTAATGCTTTTGAGTACTTCTTCATATAGTTTTTCTTAGGGGTTCTTCCAAGTGTTATTTTATATATGCATAATTTAATAATCTACTAGTGTCAAAATTGTACTATTTCAAGTGAAGTATAGAAAACTTATCCTCTTTGGCCTCCCTTTGCTCTCTCTGACTATTTTATATATTTCCTTTAAAAACATTTAGAACAGTATCACAGGGCTGTTATTTTCACTTTAACAATCAAAAATAATTTAGCAGACTCAAGAAGAGCTGAAAATGTACTATATTTACCTATGTTTATGCTTTCCATCTTTTTTTCTTTCTTCCTTCCTGATTTTTCATGATTACTTCTTTTATCCTTATGTTTAGAGAAGACCTTCTTAGGTTTAAAAAGCTCTCTTCAGCCATTCTCTTAGGACAGACCCACTAGCAACAAATTCCCTTAGTTTTATTTTTATTTCTTTCCATTTGTGGAGGATGTTTTCACCAGAAATAGAATTGTGTATTTTCAGTTTTCTTCCTTTTGGCCTCCATGCTTTAAGAGAGAAGTCCACTGAAATTATATGATTTTTTTCCCATAAGTAAAGTGTCATTTTCTTTTTTTTTTTTTTTTTCTTTCTCACTTCTTTACATTTCAGAAGTTTGACTACGGTATGTTTTAGGGTGGGTTTCTTTGGGCTTATCTGTTTGAGGTTTCTGGGTATTCTGAATCTATGAGTTTGTCTCTTGCTAAATTTGGAAATTTTTCAGCCATAGTTTTTTCAAGTATTTTTGCACACAGCTCTGCCCTGTTTTTCGTTTCAGTGACAAGAATGCTTTGTTCTAGCCCCACAAATTATTGAGGCTGTGTTTTTTATTTTTTTAGGTCTATTTTTTGTCTATTGTTCAAAGTTGGTAATTTCTGTTATTCTGTTTATAGCTTATTAGGTTCCCCCCTCCCATTCCCTATTTTATGCTGTTAAGCCTCATTGGATTTTTATCTAGTTATTAAATTTTTCAACTTAAAATTTCCACTTGGTTCATTTTCATATCTTCTGTGCATTTGCTGAGACTCTTTGATTTTTGAGACTTTCTATTTTTCCATTTGTATGAAGTAATATTTGTAATTGCTAATTGAAGCATTTTATTCTGCTATAAAATCCTTGTCAGATAATACTATACTATCTCTGTCATCTTGGTCATGGACTGTAATGATTATATTTTTTCATTCTATTTGAGATTTTCTTGGTTCTTGGTATGATGAGTGATTTTTAAATTAAAGCCTGTGCATTTGGGGTATTATGCTATGAGACTATGGATTTTATCTAAACCTTGAGTTATAGTTGTCTTCCTCTTCACTGTTATTTCTAGGTGGGAGTAGAAATCCAGGTGCCTCATCTGACCTCTACTGACACCTGAGGAGAGAAAGTTATACTTGTTGGTGTTGGTGGGAGAGAGAATCTGGCTTCCCACTAAGTCTCAATAATGCCTCCAGGGAATGGAGAGGTAGGAGTGCTTGTTACTGCTATCTCCACTGACACCAAGGTGTTGGGTAACAGCCTCACTACTACTAGGCAGTGGTGAAAAATCCTGGCTCTACAAGGTTTCTGACATAATTCCAGCAAGAGGAGTTACTCATTACTGCTGAGTGGGGATGGAAATCCAAGATCCCCAGATGGGCTTCCCTTACTCTTTGAGGCCATTTGTTACTGCCCAAAGGCATGAAAGTCCTACCTCTTTAACTCAGCCTTCTCTGACACCACCCAGGTGGGGATTGAGCCTGGTGAATTTGCAAGTCTAGACTTCCAGTTGGCCTTTTCTGTTGCAAGTGGAAGTGGTTTCAGCGGTGTTTGACTAGAGTAGGATAACTATTTCTCTTCAAGTTTTCCGTCTTGCTAGAACGTCTTTTTTTCTGGTTCTTTGTCTAGAGACAGTAGACTTTTGTTGATACTTACTTTTGTCTGAACTCATTGGTGTTTCCAGATTGTTGGCTTCTTCATCTCCATGTCTGAGACACATCAGGCAAAAGGAAAACCCAAGGAATGCACCACCATGTTTTTTGTTTAGTGCCAAGGTCCCTAGCTGATCTATCTTTTTTCTCAGTCTTCTTATATTTGTTTTATTTCTTAATTTCTAGGGTTTGTGGTTGTATTTAGCAGAAGAAATAATGAAAATTATGACTACTCCATCCTCCTTCTGAATTGGTTTTAACTTTCTCACCTCTTTCCCTTTCAGTACTTTTTTTTTTAAAGAGAAGGGAATTTTCTTTTTGCTCAATTGTTTTACAGAATTTCCAACATTCTGGATTGGCTGATTGCATTCTTATATACCCCTTAGTACATCCTCTTATGTCCTATATTTCTACAAACTGCTAATTAGAACTAGATATTTAATTAGCTTCAGGTTTAAGTCTTTAGAAGAATATTTTATAGTTAGTGTTGTGACCTTCATGCCAAGAGTTGCCAAACATCTAGTTACCCCAGACGTAAGGAGGTTAAGATTTACAAGTTAAGGAGTTATTGTTTTTACTCATCCGTTGCATTGTTTCCTTAGCTTTCTCATTTTTTTAATTAAATCATAGCTGTGTACATTAATGCAATCATGGGATACAATGTGCTGGTTTTATATACCATTTGAAATATTTTTATCAAACTGGTTAACATAGCCTTCACCGCATTTTCTTAGTTATTGTGTTCAGAAGCCCCTGTGCTCATGTGGTTTTTGTATTCAAATTATTTTAGGCATAATAAAATAACACACTTTTTTTCAACCAATTTCTGGTTGAAAAAAATTTGTTTATTATTTCAAACTAATAATAAAATGAAGGAGTACACGTGATGGTCAAGGGTTGATTTAGGGAGCATAGCAGAGCAGTAGACTCAATATCTCCCAAGAGAAAAGAGTGGATCTGAACCATGAGTGCCCTTTATCCTTTCCACATTTATTAAAGAGCTAAGTCACCATCCTCGCTTCCCTGGAGCAGCATAGTAGAAGAATAAAAAGGGCCATGAGTAACACTAATAGAACTATGGCAAGAAGCAAAGAACAAGATTGGGAAACAATACTCTTCTTTACAATAATAACAAGAAGCACTTCCTGGCTTCATATATATCTCCTCTGTAATAGTTTAATAGATAGCTAGCAATGCTGATGATAGTTAATGATACTGTATTGTTTGCTTGGAATTTACTAAGAGACTAGATCTTAAGTGTCCTCACCACACACACACCAAAGGGTAATTATGTGTGGTGAAGGGTATGTTGATAAATTTGATTGTTGTAATGATTAAACAATGTCTACATATATTAAATTTTAGTCTGTGCATCTTGAAAATGTACAATTTTTACTTATCAATTATACCCCAATAAATCTGGAAGAAATTGGTCATAACTTTATTCTCAATTTTAGCAAAATATTTGTTTTTTTTCATGGATGACTTCCAATTATGTCATATGATACTGTTTTTTTTTTTATTATTATGGTGGGAGTATAAGATTGTCTTTGAAAATGTAATTTGTTGAAATAAAAACATAAATAGTATGGTAGAACATGGAAATGGCACTAACTGTAATTACATCATAAAAAGGTTTGGTATTAGGGAAACCCTGTTCGAACCTAATGACATTGTTGGGCGACGCCTGTGGCTCAAAAGGGTAAGATGCCATTTCCATATGCTGGAGGTGGTGGGTTCAAACCCAGCCCTGGCCCAAAACGGCAACAACAACAACAAAAAACCTAATGACATTGTTGTATTGAGGTGGACACTCAGAGAAGCAAAATGCCATCTTCAAAGTATCACATAATTTAAAGGCAGTCAGTGCTCCATCTAAAACCCAGTTATCCAATACCTACTCATTTCCTACTGTCCAGCTGTGCTTCTTCCTGAACAAGCACAGAGAAGGTTGACTTAGGGCCAGACATTTTATTGCGGCACTGTGAAGGTAGATCATGGGTCTCTTTTACTTATTGCTGCATCTCTGGTACATAGTAGAGCACAGAGTGAGTGTTTGATGAACATTCCTAAAAGTCTTTTCAATACTTATATATATCTTGCACAAATGTTGGGGTTTTTTTGTTTGTTTTGTGACACTGTCATCCAGGCTAAAGTGCATTGGCATCATCATAGCTCACTACAACCTTAAACTCCTGGGCTTAAATGGTCCTCCTGCCCCAGCCTCCCAAGTATCTGGGACTACAGGCACCAGCTGATTTTTCTATTTTTAGTAGAGATGGGATCTCTATCTCTTGCTCAGGCTGGTCTCAAACTCCCGACTTCAAGTGATCCTCCCACCTCAGCCTCCCAGAGTACTATGATTATAGGCATGAGCTACCTGCCCTGGCCCACAAATATCAGTTTTTACTTCTAGAGTATCTTTATTGAGATTTAATTAAGTCAAATTTCTCAGCATTCTTCTTTCCTGAAAATCTAGCTATTTATGATAGCACCTTGTCTGACCATATGCATATATTCAGTTTCCCTTTATCTTAACCAGACATTCTCAGAAATAAACCATATAATTTATTAACTATGGTTATGTTTTGTACTAGAAAAGGAATGAACAGCATGTCCTGGCTAAGATAGACCAGTTCATGGTGTTTAAAGTACTATTCATCAAAATGCTAGAATGTTCAAGCACTTGGCAGAGATCTTATTTTAAGCCTTTCAATCAATAGTTGTAGCAGACATCTATGTAGCCCCTACTATTTGTGTGGCACTGTGCTAAATGCTTTGTATTGCTGTCTCTCATTTAAGCACCATAACAACCCTATTAATCAGGCACTATTATTTCCACCCTTTTTAAAAACTAGAAACTGAGACTTAGAGATTCTAAGGGAAGCTCAGCCAGTGGTGTTGAAACTGGATTCAATTTTAAATATTTCTAACTGGAGAGGAGAGCTCTTAACTTCTATTCAGATCTATAGTTAAAATTATGTAATAATTTAGGAGGCATTTTTGGGTGGAAAGAGCAAAAGATTTCAATTTCAGAGGACCCCTTGGCTTCAGCTCTCACACCTACTGCTTTATGACTTAACACAAATGATGAATATAAATTTTAGTCTTCTAAAACCATTTCCTCAAATTTTACCTTATATTGATACCTCCTAAACTATTACTTACATAATACATGGTGAACAGAAAGTTCATGTGCACTTTACTATGTTAAACTATTTTAAATTGCACACGAAATTTATGTCCACCCTATATGCTTTAGATAGTGTTTTTTAAGTACAGAGCTCTGAAAATAAGTATAGCAAAAATAATAGTGTTATTAAATTCTTCCTCAATACTTCATAATGCCTTCAATGTGACTGCTATTCCACCCTCTTTCTCCTCACCCCCTTTCCTCCCTGTCTCTCTAGGAGGTTAGCAAGTGTTTTGGAGGTGGTGAGAATCCTTGGTGCAACAAGAAATATTGGGAAACAGTTAGAGGGGAGCAATTTTCTGATTGTGCGAGTCAATGCCATTGAATATTGCACATCACCTAACATCACCTTTTATTCTAAGTTTGGGCCCCTCAATTTGAGAACTGCTGGCTTGAGCTCTTTCAGAATTTTTATGAAAATCTAATGGAGGAATGGACATGAAATCACCCAGCAAATAGGAATGTTATTTTACAACTCTTCCCTTTGGAATGAAGAAATGTAAACTCACAACCCAGCTATAACATTGACAGCACCTCTGACTCTCTTCACTGCTTCCAATAATTTAGATTTTTTCCCCTAAAGTCATCTAGAGAAATGTTTCTTTTTCTTTTTATTTTTTTCTGAGATTTAGAGAAATTACTTTTATTCATTTCTTTTTTATTCTTTTTCAATTGACAAAATAATTTTACATATTTATAGAGTACATATGGATGTTTTGATACATAGAATATATAGTGATCAGATCAGGGTAATTAGCATATCCCTTGTCTCAAATATTGATTATTTATGTTGGGAACTTTCAATATCCTCTTTCTAGCTACTTGAAACTATATAACATATTATTGTTGATTACAGTCATCCTAATTTTTTTTTTTTTGGAAACAGTCTTAAGCTGTTGCCCTGGGTAGAGTGCTGTTGTGTCATAGCTCACAGCAACCTCCAACTCTGGCTCAAGCAATCCTCTTGCCTCAGTTTATTTTTTTTTGTTTGTTTGTTTATTTTTATTAAATCATAGCTGTGTCCATTAATGTAGTCATGGGGTAGAGTGTGCTGGTTCTACATACAGTCTGAAATATTTTCATCAAACTGGTAAACATAGCCTTCATGTCATTTTCTTAGTTATTGTGTTAAGACATTTACATTCTACATTTAGAAAGATTCACATGTACCTTTGTAAGATGATAGAGAAATATTTTTAAATAATGTAGTGGCTAAGCACTGGGAGTATACAGTCAAACTGAATTTGAAGTCAAGTAGAAGGAAAATCCCCTATTCCATACTTGAGGAGACGTGTATAATCTGCTGTTTACTCTTTAGATAACAGAGGTAAGTCAACAGCTCTCCACACAGCAAGTTCTGAGGGTTCTGTACAGAGAAAAAACAAATATCAGTGCTAACCTCACAAAGCTCAAAGTTTTGCATAGACTATTAAAGGTGGGAGACTCAAAAGCAAATGTTTGTCCTGTCAAGAACTTGCTGGTTGAGTGTTGGTTTGTATTTGGGAAACTGTGAGGAAACATGCCCATCCACCCTTATTTCATCTTGTCTGACATGTACAAGGTCCCAGGATGTGTCAGACACCATAGACAGTTCTAATTATTTAGCACACAGCTAACATATCCAGAGTGCTAACTACACATAAGTCACCACGAGGCACAGGATTGCACACTCCTCACAATTGTCTGTTAGTCATCCTTATTTTACAGAAAGGAAATGGAAGCACAGAGAATGCCCATGACGACCTGCCAAATGAGATTTGAACATGGTTCCACTCGACCTCCCAGCCTGGGCTATAATTACTGAGTCTCATTGCCTGACCCTAAAAATAAGAAATAAATTTTTCCTACCCTGTGGGAGTCCATGTGTTCTATTGCTGCCTGCCATTTTAGAAGGCATGGGGCAGTGCCAAGTTCTGGAGTAATGACAAGGTGTCTGCCTTCCTTGTTAACAAGCTTTGTTTGAATCGTTTAGATGGCATTCTTAATGTTCCTGAAACCTGCTCTGTGTTTGTTTAATTATAATATAGTCTGGCACTTTGACATTTAATTTTCTTGTTTGGTTGTAATTATCTTCCTTGAGAGTAAGAGCAGAGTTGCGTGATATTTACTTCCTTTCTTTCTTCTTTTCTTTTTTTTTTCCTCTCCTCAACATGCAAATCTGACTGTGACTCACTGTGCTCTGATGAGCCTCAGTTCTGTGTGAGTGACCTCTGCTCAGCCTTCAGGGTGGGATGGGGGTAGTAGCTGTGCTGCCTCGTGGATATGGTGGCAGCCAGAGGCTAGTCAAGCACCTCATGGAGCAGGATGCTACGTGCTGTTGTTGGAGGTCAGTGCAGCTGGGCCACAGAGTACGCTGTGTCCCATAGCAAGCTGGTGGTGCTGCATCTCTCAGGTCAGAGGATAGCCTCAACAAGACAGTGGGGGACCCTGCCGTGTAGCCTCCACTCTTCTTCCCAGATAATTAGGATTTTTCCAACAAATGGTAGTGATCCCTCAGGAATCCAGTTTCTCTGGGGTCAGTTTTTATTTGGCTTGGTGGTTCTTTTAGGAAAACTGTCATCTCTTTAAATCAGAACATCAGGACTAGCCCTTAATAGAAAATTCAATGTTTTAAAGAGCAGAACAAATGTCTTCCACTCACTCACAGTGTTTATACTTAAATAATGATCTGGTTTGACCCCCAAACAGTCCCATGAGTAAGTTTTCTAAAATTTTGTGATTTGCATACCACTTTTGCAAATTTCACCATATCCATGAACTACCTTATATCCAGATACATAACTTAACATTTTTTTCTTTCAATCACTGTATTTTATTTAAGTAAATGCAAACATTCTACTATATGGCTATGTTAGAACTCTACAATGTTTATTTAGAAGGAAGGGTAAAATTCTGTGGTGTTCTTATAAACAGACTTCGCATCTCTGAACCTTTAGCATTTTCCACTGGCACATTCGACTTAATGAGGTCTATATGCTACAAGTTTCTACAGCTCCTACCTCTTCCAATACGTCAGTTTACTACTATCTAAAAAGACCTTTGCATCATTGTGATCCTGTGTCATCAGAGCAACTTTTGATGTGCCCTCCCACATCTTCCTCATTTCTTTACACAGTCAAAGAATCCTCCTTCAGAATTTGGAGGATGGACAGAGAACAGAGTGAGAAAGAAGATAGCATAGCCTAGAAGATAGCACAGTCATAGCCAAGGAGGCCACGTTGAATCACTTAGAACAGAGCTGGGCCAGAGGGAGGATAGAGGGAAAGAAAAAGAAAGGCTGTACGGGGTGGGGGCTGTTGAGGATGTTTAGGGTTTGAGGTAAGAAGTTCTGAAGCAGCTTTGGTGTATAGGATAATTGGGGTGGGCGAGGCTCTTAGGATTTACTATTGTGTGTCACAGGTGGGATTCCCTAGGCAGAAGATATTCAGTTACAGAGTAGATTTGGGAAATGTATCAGAGAGAACTTGTATCACTAGGTCAACACCTGGCAAGGGCAAGTTGAAAGGAAGCAGGGTCAGGCACAGGAAGAAGGTGAGCTGCAGTGAAGTTACAACAAATACTTAGCTGACCCTATAGAAAGTTCTGAAGGTAGGATGAGCCCCAGAGCTGTTTCCAGCTGGAGCGAGGGGCCTGGACTTTGGTACTGGTACCCATCATTGAATGTGGGTGGTCCCAGGAAGAGTAAGTGACTCTGGATAAAGTCATCTTCTTCTTTTCTTTTTTATTTTTATTTTGCATTAATGCACTTCTAGGGTACAGTGTGGGGTTTTCACATGCAATCTGAAATACTTCCATCAAACTGGGCAACACAGCCTTCATGTCATTTTCTCAGTTGTTGTTTTAAAACGTTCACATTCTACTCTTAGAAAGATTCACTTGTACCCCTGTAAAATAAACCTCAGAAGTGATCCCTCCAATGCCCCTCCCTCCACCCATTCCCCTCTTCCTTCTCCTTCCCCCTTCCCCATATTCTTAGGCTATTTGCTTATAGCATTCATATAAAAGGTATAAATTAGTTTCATAATAGGGGTGTGTACATTGGATATTTTTTCCTCTATTCTCGTGATACTTTGCTCAGAAGAACACTAACTTTAATTTTAATGGTAAATTCCAACATGCTGTTTACCTTTGTGTGTGTGTGTGGGAATCCCCCTTTTATAAACTGAGTTAGTATTGATATTGGATGGTGTTACCACATATTATTCATAAAGATAAAATGATTTTGTGTGGTTTATCCATAACCATGTTTTCCCCATAAGTCCTTTAGTAATGTATAAATCACTTCACAGTCATCAGTTCATTAATGTTAAAGAGAAAACAGATTCAGAAGGGGTTCCTCTAATTCCTTCCCCGTTGCATGAGGGTATGTAGCTTAGATTTACCGACAGGGACCTTATGTTGCATCCTTCATTTCTAACAAATAGGGAACTAATGTTACTGCTGTTCTGCTTTGTCTTTGCTTCATTTCTTTCAATTGCATTTCTGAATTTTTCATTTGGCGCAGACTTCCACCTTGTCACCTGTGTTTCTCCCATTGCTCTAATCGTTGTAAATGTTATAAAAATAATTGCCTGTAATTCTGAATCAATAGACCATCCCATTATATGACATTACTCTATGATAGCTTTTTATTGTTTTCAAACACATTTAACATTACAGCCTAATCTGAGATTGACTTAAGGATGTCTCACAAATGCAATAAGGCCCGCTGATATCATCCTTGTGGACATTTTACAGCTTATCAGATAAAATTCCATCTGTTTGTTTTGACAACAAAGTCTCTGCCTGTCTTGCCTTTCCCTGCCATCTGGGGTTTTAAAGACCAAAGCTTCTGGGCTCTGCTCTTTCCTCTTTGGCAAGTGAGAACTGTCATCAGGATGCGATGGGTGATGTCTGGAAATGGCCCCCTGCCATGTCCCCAAAGCCAGACTGCATGAAGGTAATGGCCCTGCAGGTCTCCAAGAGCACCATCCTTTTCTCTCCCTCTCTTACTCCAGCCAGTGCGGCCTCCATCCTGATTTCAGGTTTCATTACCTGAATTAATATTCTAAGTCTCACTTCAGTAAATTGGACACTTCATTCTCTAAATTACTTTCAAACATTGCCTTTTTCTGGATTCAAACTGGAATTTGTTTTCATAACTGTCCCTTATTCCATTTCTCTGGGTTTGAACCATGAATTTCTAGGTGGCCTGGAAACTTGTACCCTCCTATTCCTACACCTATCGTCTGTGTATTTGTGGCACAGATTCTTGTCTCTTCCTTTGATTGGTTAATCTTTCTTTCTG
This sequence comes from Galago senegalensis, assembly GCA_963575145.1. NCBI lineage: Eukaryota > Metazoa > Chordata > Mammalia > Primates > Galagidae > Galago > Galago senegalensis. The sequence goes on from CAUYTI010078877.1 coordinate 24,407, forward strand.
TCAAGGGTGATTATTAATTTGGGGGGGGTCTCTTTAGCCTTTCAATTCCCATAATGAGTTTCTTAACATACTTTTCAGCTATGTTGTTAAGAAAAGTTAGCACTGTAACAGACTGAGACCATCATTTTAGTGATTTAAGGTAATGTTGTACATGTGACTCTCATACATGACGGTACAATGAGGGGGTTCCTGGTCAGTGGTGTGTACAGTACCCTGTTTTGCACAAAACATTAAGTAACCAGATCTTCTTCAGAGCCTGGCTTCTAAGGTCATTCTGTTCATCTGCACAAAAATACAGAAGAAAAAGTTTTTGTACCGAGCCTGCAAGTTATGTATATGTATATTAAGCTGACTGTAATACCATGTAACATCTAAAGAAGCTCAGAAATGTAGCTCCTTTAATTGATTGTAAAACAAAAAATTTTTTTAAAAGGATAATAAAAAGAAAACCTGGATTGTGTATCTATATGCAATCTCTGTACAGCCCTTGAGAAAACTGAGAAAAGAAAAAGAAAACAAGTTATAAACGTGTGCATGACATACCAATACCACTAACATAATATAAATATGAATCATGACAGAGATTAAAGGTAGCTTAAAAAAATGTCATTAGAACAAAGGCTACAGTAAATAAGCACATCAAACATAATTATCTAGTATCCTATCTGGGCTTTTATAGTAAGAAAATTTTAAATGGTAAAATTCTAAGAAAAGTATAACAAAATCCAATTAATTTCAAAAATTAGTGTCTTCATCCTCTCTGTATGCAAAGCATTGAGAGGAGATAAAAACGGTTAACAACCATGAGGTGTATTCAGAAGTCTGGTTTTCTCATGAAGAAACAGATGCATAAAAGCCTCCATTTTAAATGCCAAAAGAAATAACATAGAAGGAATAAATGTATATGGGTGTGGAAAGATCCTTGACTTCTTATGGGCTCTAACTAACCCAGGTTGATTGCCTGACTCCTGGTCCCTGCAGTGGTGATTAGCTCTGGCACTATCAACATAACACTTCTAAGGGTCATGTTCTGGTAATGAACTTCTCTACTCACAGACACATTTATCAGCATGCAAATGTCAACATCACAAAACCCCTTGCTTAATCTTCTAGTGAAATTCAAAAATAAATTACCTATTCTCTCCAGGGTCAAACTCCCATGTCTTGGAGATGAGCACTGATATTAAATTACTGAAAATAACAAATAGATGAATAAATGAATTGAAATAGTCTCTGGAGGAGTGCACAAGGCATTAGTGTGTATGAGAGATAGAATAGCTTTTTTCTCCCTTCTCATAGCCCTAGTCAACCTTCTTAGAAAGACTTACTCCTTCTGGAGGAAACGTATTCAGTTCTTTTCACACTATCCACTCACATCATGAATTGCCAGGCATCATCATGCCATGATTAATTGGGAGTCAACTTTGTGAAAACTTTTGCTTTATATGGTTTGTGGGGTGTTTTTATAAACTGTAAATTTATCAGATTTATCGTGGCATTAAAGTCTTTGCAACCTAGCTCTACAGCTACACTCCTCATTACTCCTAATTTCCTGTACACATGCACGTGTACTTAATTCTTTGTCATGCTGACCCTGGACTGTTCCTTGCTCCTCTTACTTAATGGATATTCGTCCCTGTACCTAGAAAGGCCCCCTTTCTTAACTATTGTGAAAACTGATTCTGTCCATATAAGTCTTAGTTTAAGAACCTCTCCTCCCATTCCCTAGCATACCAGGCTGAATTTATAGCATCCTTTAAAAAAAAATTTTCCACTGACTCTCAAACACAATTCTATTGTTTTTTTGCAGTTTTTGGCCAGGGCCGGGTTTGAACCCGCCACCTCCGGTGCACAGGGCCGGCGCCCTACTCCTTTGAGCCACAAGCGCCGCCCCACACTTCTATTATTAATGCAGCACAACAAGCTTGGGTATCTTCCTGCATATGTGACTTTTTATTCGTTAGACCATGAGCTCTTGAGAAGCAGAAGCTTTATTTCTCCTATGCTTTAAATAGCTTAGATAATAGAAACTCAATGAGATTGCACTGCATAAATCAAAAAATAAATCAAACACTTTTGCTACAGTTCAGGGAGACAAGCGATAGACACAAAAATAAGATGCTAGTGTATTTATTCATTCACATATGTACTTAACACTTTCATACCTGTTCCAATTTCTGAACTTCACAAAAAGAATGCAGCAATGAGTAACAGCACATAGTGCCCCTGGGGTAGCAGACATGGGAAGACCTTATTTCAGTAAACCTAAAACAGTACTGATTATAAAATGCACCATTATGTCCTGATAATAAATATAAAATACTTCAATGCAAACCCAACTCCATAGCCTTATTGTGTAAAATTCTTGCTGTATTACTCATTAAAAAATTCTTTACAACATTGTAAGAAAATAAATTGTGGGGCTCGGTGCCTATAGCTCAACCGGCTAAGGCGCCAGCCACGTACACCTAAGGTGGAGGGTTCGAATCCCCAGCCCGGACCCGCCAAACAACAATGACGGCTGCAACCAAAAAATAGCCAGGTGTTGTGGCGGGCACCTG
>CAUYTI010078881.1:0-49164 GCA_963575145.1 Galago senegalensis
GGAGTTCAATATTGCAGGTGGGGAATATATACAGATTTATACAGTTTTACAGTTTTATGTCTGGCCGGAGGGTGCCGTGGCACGCCAGCAGGGGTAGGAGGTCCAGTTTTTAGGGGGTCTGTCCCGTGGAATAGAGTGGGAGGAAGTTAGAACTCTGCACGCTTGTTTGCAGGGAGTAAACTGCGCGAGCCCTTGTTGTGGGGGAGGGAACTCCCGTCTGCTTGGTGGTGGATTCTGTACCTTTTGGTTGTATTTTTGGGGTTGAAGCTCACCTCAGGAAGGTTGAAGTGCACTCTTCAATCTTCTCTCTTGTCTCTGCTCCAAACCATCAGCTAATTTGCTAAGCTGCTGTCCTTTCAGCCTCCTTCTGGACCGGAGCTTCTGTAAAAAGCTGGCTGCAGTTCGCCATCTTGGCTCCGCCACATGGCTTTCTTTTAACACAATACTTAGATTGTAACTGTCCTCACTAAGAAGATGCTGAGCAGTGGACAAGTATTCAGTCACTAGTAACTCCATCGAACACAACTAATTGAATGAATCCAAACTGGACCTTGGTAGCTAGCTAGTTCAATGCACTCACTTAACAGATGGGGAACCTGAGTCATTGAGAGTACAGGCTTACCCATGCTACACAGTTTGTTGTGAGATGAGTGGTAAGAAGTGCACTGATCTACTCAGCTATCCTTTCAAGAACTTCCTACTACATTGTATAGCTTATCCTAATCAATGTTTAGGGTCCACAGAAACAGTGTTTAGTTTTTTCAAAGTGGCTTAAGTTTTCAGACAATGCTTTGATATTCATAATTTTATACATATGTAGGAAGCTACATCGGCATTGGAAATATTTCTCTTCCCCCTAGATTTTTTACTCTGCCTCAGTTAAAAAGTTCATCCATCTCTTGGGCTTACAGTGATTCTTTAATCAAAATCCACTGATGATTTTGGAATAACTACATTTTCTGGAATCATGGTCTCTGCATGGTAGCTACTAATAGTTGTACAGTACTTCAAGATGATTTCTCTTAACTTGCAGCTATGGCCAAGAGAATTAATTACTCTAAGCCTACTGCTAAAGGCTGTCCTTTTGCTTGGAGGGGACCTGTGGTTTGAAAGAACTGATTGTGAAAAACTCACTGAGGGGAAGGAGCTGGAAAGGAAGCCGGCCTTGCCACAGGCAGCTGCAGATCCCCAGGGCAAGTTTAGCATCTGCTCAAGTCTGTTGGAGTCACTGAGGACAGAGTGTGAATGACTGAGAGACCTTGTGTACTTCAGATGCGGATAATAAATGAAAGTATTGTGCTTCTTAAATGCTCAATGTTCTGGCTTAGATTTTTATCTTTTGGGGGAAAACATCCTCATTTGTTCTAAATGTCCAAAGATGTTGAACCTCATCTGCATGCCTAGCACTCAAGGTTTAACCCAAAGATACTTAAGGTGTTGGAAGGTTCATTTCCCTGTTCAGTCAGAGTCTGGCTATCCTCCACTCCCAAGGCATCGCAGTCTTTCCCTGACTATCTCAGGATCAATAAAATGGCTTGGTCAGTATGGGCCAGTACACAATTTGAAACGGTTACCTGGCCATGGACAGTGGCCAGCTGTCTTCAGTCTTGTTTACTGGAAGGGAAAAAGGCGAGGAGCTTTAGGCTGAATGTCCAGGTTGTTTATGGACTGTGTTGTCCTTCTGATTTGCCAGAGCAGGAGCTAGCTATGAAATTCTGACAGAGTGGCTGTGAGCTGGCAGGGGACTGTGAGTGTGGCTGCCTGCACATATGAGGACCATTGGTGAGAAGCTGAGAGTGTCGCATGAAGTGCACGATGCGTTGCATGTGTTTGTGTGTGTGTGTGTGTGTATGTGTGTGTGTGTGTGTGTGTGTAGAGGAGGCAGTGCACAGGGGAGAGGTTAGCCAACTTCTAGCTTTAAGTTCTTCCCTTCCATGAGAATTCATTCTCATATTTTGTAGCAGACCTGGAGGGCCAGCCCTTCTCTGGGTCATCTTCCTTGTTGACCACTAAGCCTCTGTAGGAAACAAGAGCACAAGTTGTGATAAGGTCTCACGGCCCTGCTGTCAACTAGATCTGTCACCTTCGGGCACAAACGGGACCTCTTCCCCTCCTCACCTTCAACACTTCCTCCTAACATGTCCAAAGGAGCCATGCATGCAATAGCTGTGCCTTCCCTGTGGCTGCACCTGACCTGATGGGAAGGATGTGGCAAAGAGATAAGGCTGGGATGTGCTGGTTCTGCCTTCCGAGGCAGAAGCAATACACCCAGGCAGGAAGTGGGGAGCATGGCACAGACTTCTAACTCCTAGGCTTGGGCAGCCTTCTCTTTGAATAGTGTTCTTTTCCCAATCTGGTCCCAGGTCCAGGGGGATCTGTGGCAGATCCATTGCAATAAGGGTTCCAACTGTACCTGCCTCCTTGCATTTATGCCCTCTGTAATATGGCTTTCCATCAAGAGATGAAATTTATTTGCCCACCCTTGCATCTGGGATGGGTCCCACATCTTACTTTGGCTGATAGAAGGTGGCAAGAGGGATGATATGCCAGTTCTGAGCCTTGATCTTAAGATTAAGATGCCTTGCTCACTCTCTTGACTCTCGATTGGCCCTGTGAACAAGGCTGGGCTAGCCTATTGGAAGAAGGAAAAATGTGGCCCAGTCACCCTCCTTGGGCTCCACTGAGAGTTTCCAGCCCCCAGAAGAAGACCCACCTAACTGGGCCTAGCCTAAATTAGTGACCCACAGAATTATAAGCTAAATTAATGATTATTATTTTAAGCCACTGCATTTTGGTATGATTTGTCTCACAGACATAGATAACTTGTATAGCCCCAGTGGAAGGAGGTGAAAAGGAAGGCTTGAGCCATGTCGAGGATGGAAGCAATAGCCAAAAGTTGCCTCAGCAGCCAGATCTTACCTTGAAGAGCTTCCGGAGATTAGGCAGGGAAAGCCAAGGTCCCAGAAGAAGATGGGGTGAGAAGGAACATGGGGCACAGCTGGCAGGAGGGCGAAGGACCCCTGGTTACCCCCAGGAATAAATGCAACTGTAATAATGGTAAGGAGCTGCTTTCCGCGTGTGCTCTTTCCAGATCCTCCCTTTTTCTAGACTTTAGACATTGGCTGCATCACTGCAGTGGGCTGTCCGGGATATAAAATCCTGATTCATGAGCATTAAGTCTCCAGGGAATTCAGCTAAGCGGAAAAGACTTCGGTTTGTTAGGCCTGTGATGGACCGTTCCCGCTTCTTTTTGGAGATAAATGGTTTGCAATCTTTTGCATAATATGCCAAGAACTTTTTTGGTTCTTCTGACTTGAAAACTACATTCATTTTTATTTCTCGTCCTTCTGTGGTTTTGCCCTCCTCTTTCTCCTCTTGATTAGCATTACTGTAATAACTGAGGTCATAATTGTCCCCTTGCCTAGTCTTGTCTTTTGCCATTGGGCTCAGGGCCCCTCCAGACGGAGATAAGGACCGTCTTAATCTTTCAATGTTGGGTAATAGCCCTTCGTTCCCCCGGGCTCGGGCAGCGCGCATGCGCTCTACATGCTTGAGGATGTTCATCTTCTCTCGCTGTGGCATTTTAAACTCCTCTCGGGGCAGAATCACCTTCGCTGTCCATATTTTTTCTTGGGTTCCACAAGGAGTACACACAGAGGAATATTGGTTTTTATATTCCATTGCCCGTTTATAGTCTGGAGACAGCAACTGCAGTTCCTTGAGCATTTTCCGTTCCTCCTCTTGTCTGTAAGCCAAAAGCCTTCTTGCTGCTGTGGTGTGAACGCCACCTAGACGCTGGAAATGGGAAGAGGATTGTTAGAATCTCAGTGTCACAGGGATAGGTGGCACCCATGGAAAGAATGGGCTAGTGGCTGATTCTATCACCACTGCGGAGAGTGTTCCAGCCCCATGTGATGGGAAAGAGGGTGGACCTTTGGAGTCAAACAAGCATAAGTTCAAAACCTGGGTCTCCTCTTAGCTATTATGAATTCAGAAGAATGTTATTGGCATGATAGGGTCTCTGTGAGGCCTCAACAAGACAACATCTGTGTAAAAGCAAGTGCAACGTAGGGGCTTAAGGAATGACAGTCATCATCATTTGCTATCACTTATAGTTATATTCCTAATTGGGATTTAGAGGCAAGGGTATCCTGCTGTATAAGTGTAAAAGCTGCTAGCAGATGCAGCCAGCCTGAGTCCACTGTTTGGGTGACTTTTCTATTGCTAGTGGTTTTGTACCTTTGCGTCTCCCTAACTAGACTGACTGGCTTACATGGGTGTCTCTGTGCAAACGTCAGGACACTTACTAGGATCTCCTTTTCCAAGGGAGAGTATTTCCCGAGGGCAATGCGAGGGTCTGATGTGCAGAATTTGGTCCATATCCTGGAAAGCAGAGAGGCAGGGATATTAGAACTCTGGAAACAGTCTTTCTAGTTTTCCTCCTTAGATGGAAAACCTCACAATGGGAGAGTCTACATTATCCCGGCTAAGACTACCAGAGATAGGAGTTTCTGCAGCCCTCAGGCAGGCTCCTCGATTTGGTCTCCTGATTTGAATGGACTGGACCAAAGTTCAGGTCACACTCACCCCAATGGGAATACAGAAGATAGATCCTCTTTGCAATACAGGGAGTCTTCACCATGAAAGGAAGAGCTGGTGTTAAATATTCCGACTGGTTTTTCATTCTTCTTATTTGACTTCCCCTCTACCGTCTTCCTTTCTTGGAGCCTTGGACTTCTAGCCCTTTGTTTTCCAATCTTCTGATAGACATTTTCCCATTCTCTGATCATACTCTGGCAATAGGCTTGCAGCTGGGATGGGAGGTGTTCATGCCTGGAGTTTGTTTCTAAGACAATTTAATGGGAACCCAAGGGACAGTCACAGACATTTTTCGCATCATAACTAGCCTACTTGGGGGCTATTGTGAGGTCTGACTTTAAGGCATTAAATGATTCCCTGGGGTAAAATGGACACACACCACGACACTCCCAGCATTGGAGTTTGGAGGGAGAGAATGGGCAGAAAGTGAGTCTGGGAGGGACTCACCATGTTACTGCTCCTGGAAAGCCCTGCAGGACCACTCTGTTCTCATAAGATGAAGCCTCAGGAAGCTGAAGTCTGTCTCTCAGGTGTTTGCCTTCCTCCTGTCCCTTACAGCCCCTCAAGCTGATCAGTGCCACTCTATCCAGGTTCTCAGAACAAGCATCTACTGTTCACAGTCCCACTGTATCTGGAATATCTATCTGGCCCTTGATCACTTGCTTGTCTCCCAGGGCCCAGCTCAATGGCTGCTTCCTCTGAAGTTCTCCTTGAAGAACAAGTCACCCCTTTGTCCATGTTCTCATAGCACCTCCTGTGTCATGCTATAGTGCCACGTCACATAGTGCCTTAATTGCTCAACAAGTCTATCTCTCCTTCCATCAAAGCAGGTGCCAACAGCATCTTATTCTTCTTTGCAGTGTAGTTCTGTAGCATGGGGCCTAGTGTAGCAGACACTCAGTCTGCTGACTCAATAAGCAGTCATTGTCCTGGGTCTCTGGCTAAAGGTGAGGTCAAGAGCAGTGCTGGTGGGCATGGATGTTGTCACACTTCTATAGAAGGTAAGTTTGCAGTACATATCAAAAAGTGCAATTGCATTAATTCTTTGACCCAATTATGTGTACAAATTAAAATATGGGTATGTACAAGGTTAGTCATGCAACTCTGTTTGGGGTGACAGCCCTAAGGGTAAACTCAAGTGTCCATTGATAGGGGATTGGTCAGAGAATTATGGTTACCCATATGATAGAATACTATACAGGAGTATAGGGCTGTAGGATAAGGAAGGAAGGTCTTTGTTTATATGAAAATATCTCCAAGAAATATAGTTAAATGCAAATAGCCAGTTCCAAAAATACACAAATTATAGACTACCTATCCTCTTTGGGGTGAAAAAAGTAAGCATGTATATTTATATTTGCACAAAGAAATCCTGGGATAATATACAAAAGACTAATAAAAATACTATATAATTGACAGATGAGGAAGTGGTGGAGATGAGCCTTTTCATTGTATATACAATAATATTATCTTGAATTTAGAACTATGTGTATGTATTATGTATTTAAAAAAGGTAAATTTAAAAAGTAAGCAGCTCATGGAGGCAGACTGCATATTGTCTCTGACAAGTACTGGTCCTAAAACTATCATTTGCTTCCACCAGAAATCCATAGCATCTCTCGACTTTCCCATTTGTTCCACACTCAGCTGTTAATTAAGGGTGATCTCATATAAACCACGCCACACCTAGGGCATTGTGTACTCAACATAGTTTGTGACACAGTCAGTGAATGAATGATGATGGAATATTGTACCCATCTAACATTAGGCCTTTGAATTTTTCCAATAATATGACATAATAAATGCCAAGAAAGCAGTTAGATAGGAGTATGAGGTCGGACAATTAAGTTTGAGAACTCATCCTAGAAAAAGTGCTACATACCTCGTTACTGAACATCACTATGGTCACCTTCGATGTACCCCTCTTGGGAAGCTATGCACTGACACCTGTGCCTTCAAAGCAATTCTGGAACTTTTTTTCTGGGATGGTCATCAGAACTGTCATCATACAAGGTCTGACAATTAAGCTAGTGAACTCATCCTAGAAAACCTACCTCATTGCTGACCATCACTAGGTTCACCTTTGAAGTACTCTCCTAGGCCAGATAGTGACCCTGGTGATAGTCCCCAATGAGGTAGTTGGCACTTTTTTCTAGAATGAATTCTTGAACTTGATTGTCTAACCTCATATAATCTGGATAGCATAAATATACAAATAGGCAAGAGAGTAAAAAGACTAGAAGGGAATAAACAGAGACAGTGAGCATACTTCTGGCTGTTGGCTTATGTGGCTATTCCAGCGCAGGTGGAGCACCAGTGGCCTGGTCAACTCCAGATATTTAGATGGAGAAGCTGTGGCCCACTCACAATAGGCACAGGCAGGAAAAGTGCCTTAGTCAGGAACCAGCATCAACAGAGAGGAGGATGAGACAGGGCATGCCTGGGAGAGGTGCTACCATGGCAATGGATCTCAATGCTGTTGGAAAATCAATTTTTCTTACACTCAGTTACACAAACTTCCTTCTCTCCTCTTCTCACATCTCCATCTCCAGTCTTTTTGCTTTTTTTTTTTTAAAGATATTTCCCTTCAGTTATTTTTACATTAGTTTTTATTCTTGACTTTCACCTAGTTTTGTCCTTCGTTTTGTTCACCATCGTTAACCTCATCTCCTGGTTAGTTTTCAAAGTCCCCTCTTTAGTCGCCTTTCATTTCAATCTTTTACTTTCAAAGCTTATTTCTTTGGCTTGTGGCCTTTATCACTTACATATATTTCATCTGTTCTTAATATTTTTAAACACTCTTATCTATTGTACTAGTCAGGGTTCTCCAGAGAAAAGTAAACAGTAGGATGTGTATGTGTGTGTAGAGAAAGACAATTATTTATTTTAGGGAATTGGCTCGCACAATTTTGGAAGCTGGCAAGTCCAAAATCTGTAGGGTAGCCGGGAGACTGGATGTCGCAATTCAAGGGCAAAGGCCATCTGAGAGAGGAATTTCACTTTGCTCAGGGATGGGGTCAATCTTTTGTGCTCCTCTAGGCTTCAACTGATTGGATGAGACCCATCCACATTAGGAAAGCAGTCTGCTTTACTTTAAATCCACAGATTTAAATGTTAATCTCATCCCAGAACACCCTCACATTCATAATAATAGATCAGACCAAATACCCCCACTGAGTTGACATGTAAAATTAACTCTCAAGCCTATTTATATTTATTAGGTTTTTAACGATTACCTTGCATGTTCTTATAGTTTTTTAACATCAGGCCTTTACTATCTATACATAACTTGGCCCATTTTTAAACTTTGTCTTAACAGATTCGTATAATAGGTATTCTTTTCCATCTGTTTCCTTCCCCCTTAAGAAAACATGTTTCTACCACTCTCTCGATATGTTTAGTTTTAATGCATTCATTTTCATTGTTGTTTGGCATGATTATGTTATGGCCTATAAAGGTCTCTTCTGCCACTTACGTTTGGGTTGTTTATGATTTGGGAGTTCCCATACATGCCTCCCTGTGGTTAGGTGCATGCTTTTCTGTTAGGTGTGTACGTGGGGATGGACCTGCTGGGTCACAGAGTATGTGCGGCTTCAATTACTAGAAAATTCTCACCTCTATTTGGAAGCACGTCTACCAACTCACAGTCCCTCCAGTAGCATCTGAGAATTCCTGTGGATACTCATCTTGCCGATAAGGGCGCATATGTCACGATACTTCATGTGGCTTTGATTTGCATTTTTCTGGTTATGAATGAGATTGAACACTTTTTCCACTGGACATTGAGATTACCCTTTGTGAAATGTCTATTCAAGTCTTTTCTTACTTTTTCTAGTTTTTGTTTTCTTCTTGATATGTAGGACTTCTCTTATATTCTTGACATGAGCCCTTTGTCAAACCCTCTCACCTGTTTCTGTAAATATGTTGCCAACATCTTCTCCTACCCAGTGACTCCCCTTTCTGCTTTTTAAAGGCATCTTTAGTGAAAGGAAGTTTTTATTTTTTTTCCAACTGCACTCTACTTTGTCAACCTTCCATTGATGATTAGTGCTTTCCTTGTCTTGTTTGAGAAATCATTTCCTAGCCCAAGTAGAAATGATACGCTCCCATATTTCATATTTTTATATGTATGGTATATAAGGATGGTCTCCTATATTACTCTCTAAAATGTTTTCTTTTGAACTTTCTTAACTTCCTACCCACACTTATTAGCTTAATTTTTCCACTTCTTTTTCCTTATATTTTTTGACTTACTTTTATAATGGCTATCAACAAGTATGTGTGTGCACAACAAGTAACACTTAAAAAGTTGGGGACTCCCCTCCTGTGCTCACTGTCCCTGCAGCCAAGCCTTAGGCTCTGTCGCCCTCTGGAGGATCTTGAAGCCCATTAAATGATAGTTCTCCCAGGACAGATCTGCCACCTCCCCCTCTCCAAAGCTAAGTGTCTATGTAGACAGCCCCCAGCCCTTTTTTGTGGGAATGGTGCACTGTCCTGACATTGCATGATATCCAAGCCTTATATGAGGCGCTATGCACGTTAAAATCATAGTCCCCAATACAAATCCACTGGCTCTGGGCAGGGCCTGTGCATCTCCAATGTTAACGGGCATAGAGCTCTCCTAGAGATCTTACAGCAAGGCAGAGTCTGATTTTGTAGGTCTGGGGTAGGACCTAAAAAGTTGCACTTCTAAGAATGTTCTTCTGAACAAAGTATCACAAGAATGGAGGAAAAAGTATCCAATGTATACACCCCTATTATGAAACTAAATAATTTATACCTTTTATAGGAAAGCTATAACCAAATAGCCTAAGAATATGGGGGGGGGGAGGGAGAAGGGAGGGAGGAATGGGAGGAGGGAGGGGGATTGGAGGGATCACTCCTGAGGTTTATCTTATGCGGTACAGGTGAATCTTTCTAAGAGTAGAATGTGAACATTTTAAAGCAATAACTGAGAAAATGACATGAAGGCTGTGTTGGGAAGAATTTCAGAATGCATGTGAAAACCCCACACTACCCCAGAAGTGCATTAATGTACATAGTTAACAATCAATTAAAAAAATTTTTAAAAAATGACTTTGTTTAGGGTATGTGGCAAATCCAGAAGAAGGTGGTGACATATTGCCATTATACAGTGTAAAGTAGACATACTTAATTTTAGTATGGTACTTCTTTTGTCAGGACTGTAAAAAGGATAAGGGGCATCAAAAGCAGTTCTCAAGATCAGATCCAGAGCCCAATGAATGACTTCCCCTTTAGGTGTTATAAGTGTATAAGAAAACTTTCCTTATACTTTGTCCAGTGAATTCAGTCACAGACTACTCTGACAGAAGGCACAACTCAAGGGGGTAATTATAATCAACCATGATTGTCACATACCTATTGCAAAAAATAGTTATCATATACATATCAGAAAATTTTTCTGGACACTTAGGACCAGCTTCTTGTAAGCTAATCTAGGCCTAAGTATCCATGTTTAAACAGTGAGCGTGATCACCAAAACAAATAGGAGGACCAGTAACATAAGTTGTATAATTATTAATGTAAGTGCCTTCTTCCTCAGGCTTGAATGGTCCCTGCTATCATATGGAACTGGAAGCCAAGATGAGTCATTAACATAAACAAGGACAGTTGGTTCTAGCCAACTAATTCCAAGGTGTAGTGCAGGGTTAGGAACATAAGTCCAGTATTCATATTTCTGCCCTTGTACAAGGACTGACAATAAAGAATTATGGCTAAAAAAAGTTTTATCACATTAATTTCCTGTTGAGAGTGTTGTACCAAGGCATTAGCCTTATGACTCACTTCCTTCATTTCTTCCAAGTTACTGGAAGAACTCCAAAACACAGTGGAGCATTTCTCTGTCAATGTAGAGTCAAGCTTAGCCTCTTCAAGATATTTGTCATCATCTCATTGTCTCTCATTCTCTTCCCAGTGGTGAGAACACAACTCCTCTGGAATGTGCTTTATTTTTAATTTCCTATATGGAGCGCAAAGTTTAGTATTTCCTATAGAAATATAAGCATAACATCTCCCATTATATAACATGTACAGGTATCCAAGCATTTGTTATTTCTTTATAAAATACTGGTTTATTTAATGGTGGGGAGATAACTGTTATCCAGTTCTATTAAGCTGGAATCTCATTATTTTCATTCATATTTTAAAAATTTAAAGTAAATAAGAAAGAGGATATTCTTTGCCTAGGGAAAACATTTACTGCTCTCCCACTTCTTTCTGTTTTAATATAATTTACCTTAATGTTCAATTTTGTCTTCCAATTGTAGCATGACATGTGCTATTCCCAGGTATATCAGTAATATGTTTTATATGAAGTTATTTTAAAAAGTCTTGGCATTTATTTGAAATAGATGCAGATCCATTCTATGTTTTAATAGATGATGTGTTACCCATTACTGAAAAAGTTTCTAATAAATGAATAACTGAATTGGCTTTTTCTGATAATAATGCTGATGCCCAAGAAAAATGAGAATACGTATCAATTGAATGATCTATATATTTTAATTTTCCAAATTCAGGAAATTGTGTAACATTAATTTGTCATAATTGATTAGATACTAAGCGTCTGAGATTAACTCCCATAGGTAAATGTGGAGCAGTTCACAGCTTACAAATAGGGCAAGAGTGAACAATGTCTTGAGCATTGTGCTAAGAGATATCAGGTATTTTTTTAAAAAAAAATACTTCAACATTAGTATGATGTAATTCATGTTCTTGTTTAGCTGATAGGTCAGATCCAATTACTTGACCATAGTCTCATTCTTTTTGGGAATAGGTCCAGGTAAATTAGCATGAGTTATTACATGAGTAATATAAGTAGAATGTACTCTCTTTCTTATTGTTGTAAGGTAGAAAATAATACTGTTGATTCTTCACTATTAGTAGGTAAATTAGTTTCTATTTTTTGTACAACATGGGTAGAACACAAGAAATCACTAATTATATTTAAAGCTTAGCTAGGGTAATCTGTCAATAATATTATTGCACATATTTCTGCTTTTTGTACAAACTTATAAGGGGACTGTTGCAACTTAAACTTAAAAACTCAGGGACTCCAATTTTATTAGCATCTGTATAAAATGTCTCTACATTTTCAATATGTTTCAACTTAATAACATTAGGTAGAATCCATGAAGTATTTTTAAAAAATTAAATTCTTTTATCTTGTGGAAAATGGTTATTTGTAATTCCTATATGACCTGATAAAGCAATTTAATATTCAGCAATTAACATAAATAAACCAAAAATTTGATTTATAGTTAGTGGAACTCCAATTTTTTCTGGGTCTCTTCCAACAGATTGTCTTAAACACTGTCTTCCTTTTAAGATTACATATGTCATTTTGTGGATATATGTTTACATCTTTTCAGAAGCTTTATTAGGTACCACTCTACAAACACTGCTTCTTGAACAATTAATCCAGTGAAAGAATGTATTGATGGAAAATACTTGAACATAAAAATTATTGCTTTGAGAAATTCGTTTTAATTGAGAATCTTGAATATGCTCGTCAATCCTTTGTAACTCTTCTTCAGCTTCTGATGTAAGTTTCCTAGTCTTTGTTGAAATTAGAATCTCCTGGTATAGCAAACAGTAATTTTTAGGAAATTTTTGAAAATCAATGAGAGTACTAAGTGAATCACTTCTAATTTGGATTGTCTGTGGAATAATATTGTAAGCACTTATATGATATCCTAGATATCCCAAGGGCTCTTGACTCTGAATTTTATGTTCAGATATTTGTAGGCCATTTTCTCCTTCCCATGATAACAGAGGGCTCTGCCTTTATGATTAGGTAAAATTAAAATATGAGCCACACCCTTTCCTGCAATTAATTGGACATCTTTGTGGCTAAAACCATTATTAAAATTTCTCCTTTATAAAGCTCATTAATTATTCCTGGATGGACTTATAAGCATTCCATAACAAGACTTCTTTCTAGAATTAATCCTATTGTTCCCTCAGGGATGGAGCCATATACTCCAGTACATAGTTTTTTAAGTGGTTCCCCACCATGTAAATTAACACCTGTTAATAAAGGTGGATCTAATGCTTCACTTTCTTGACTAGCATAAAATAATCTTGAACGTGAATTTTAATCTGTGGTTTGATTTCTAAATTGTCTGAATTTGTCTCCTGGTCTTATAACTTTAATTGTTGTTCAGGAGAAGTAATTATTGAAGGAGGCTCATATTCTTTGATTGCAGACCTCAAGCTAGTCCCAACTACCCATTTCTCTGGTTCTCATTGGGGTTCTTTTTATTATGATTTTCTCCAAGAGGTGGGAGAACATTGTCATCTTTGTCCTTCACAGAGCAGCACTCATTGATCCAATATTTTCCCTTGGCACAGCATCAACATACACTGGATGGTTTAGTCTAGGTTTTGCTTTTCCTACATTCTTTTATGACATGACCATTTTTTCCACAGTTAATACACTTTCCATTCCCTGCATTAGTTTTCAGGGCTAAGACAATATGCATAGCTTGTGAATTAGCTTGAAAAGTGCCACATCCTACTTCTCTGCAGACATGAATATACATCCAATGGTAACACTTTCTTAATTTTTAAGACCTGCAAGCTCTCGTTTACAATCAATGTTCATGTTTTTCCGATGCCACTTGTATAAGAAGCAATTTAGGAACTTCTTCTCCTGGAATGGACTGTTCAATTGTCATTTGTAAGGGAGCAATGAACTCTGAGAAAAGTTCATTATTTCCCTGTAATTTTTTAGTGAAAAATAGTTTAATCACTTTTTTCATTGAAAGGTTGCCATGTTCTAATGAACACATCTTTTACTTGTATTCATAGATTTGGGGTATATACAATTTGTTGTTTCACAGCCTCAAGTTCCCCTCTTCTGGTTAATTCTTCAAAAATACCAAAGGACAGCTCCCAATCCTATTATGTTGGGTCTAAATTTTTGCTTTCTATATTTACCAAGACCTAAATTGAATAAACTATCCTGGACATTATGGTGAATGAGTTAATGGTTTCCACAGTAAGAGTTCAGAATGTAATGGGAAAGTTCCCATTCCCATTCCATCTCCCAGATCCTCACCCCTTGCCCATGGTTGATTTCAAGAAAAGGCTTGAGAATAAGGAAGCACAGAAAGTCCCCTTATTCACAAAAACCCTAGTCCATGTTGAACAAACAATAATGGGAAAATTAGACAACTTTTTTTTTCCCCTCAAGCTTTAACCATAGTTACCCAGACTGTAACCTTTGTTACCCAACCTGTAACCCTTCCCTGAGCTAATGGCAACATTTCATTTCTGTACTGGCCTACTTGCTTAGTTATGCAAAAAGAGTATAAAAGACAATCCCCCACACTTTCAGATTTATGGCCCTATGACATATGGAGAATTAGGACCATATGTATACAGTGAGTCTTTCATAGTTTTTAGAAATTTAATTTCTATTTGGATATGAGAAATATGTACTACTGCATGTCTATCCTCTTGCAATACAGGAGAGGTCATAGCATCCTCTGGTGCTACCAGGAGAGCAGAGACAAATGAAGAAGTGGAGACAGGGGCATTATGGACAAAATTAAAAGTAGAAGAGTCAGCTGGAAAATGGACTGTTGTAATATATTGAGAACTTCTAGGATCAAGCCAAACTGGGCATAAATTAGGAAGTGCTGTGGGAGTCTGAGGACCATTGTGCTACTTAAAAGGCTGTTTAGGCACAACAGAAGGCAGCACAACGAGGAGCACTGTAATGAGGGTGTGCAGTAGCATGATCCTCATACTTAGGATCTTTCTTTTCTATGGGCTAAAACCTATTTGCTAAACTTTTTAATCCTTCTTTTAGCATTTTTCTTAACTCTTGTATAGCTTCAGGGTTTGAGCTGTTAGTAACGCACTCACTCTCAAAGTTAATGAGATATTTATCAGTAACTCACCTTTCTTAGCTTCCTCATCCAAATTTTCTTTAGGGATTTTCATAGGTTCATCAGAAATAGGCTATGCCTTCTCCTCTGGCTCCAACTGAGGAGGAGAAGGTGAAGGAGTTAGAGGGTTGTCCCCCAATTCTGATCCAGATTGGAAAGGTTCCTGTGTGGATTTAACCAAATAGTAAGCACTCCATACATTTTTGTGTATGAAGTCACAACTTTGATGAGCTCTTTTGGATGCCCTAACCACATTCTTCCATACTTGGTAATTTAATTCATTCTTTCTTTAAGGAGTAAACCAATAACAGTGTTTAGCAACCACCTGAAACAATTCTGAATTAGTTTTGACAGTAACACCTGAAGAAGTTAATAAGGTTTTCAAAAAAGAAATATACTGTTCCTCTAACATTTGAGAATTATGCATTATCCTTATTAACTCTTTGTAAATGCTAGGAGTCCTCTGTACTCACCAAGGTGGCAGAACCTCCTAACTTCAAAGTCTGAAACCACCCTGAGATGAGCACCTGTCAAGCAGAAAATGATCCTGAAGAAGCTTAACCTGCTGTCCTCGTGATAACTGATCCTGATCTCTGATCTTGATGACTATGCCAATTTTTATGGTGTGTTTTTGTCAAGTGGTTGGTGACACAGAATATAGGTTTGCTATTGAAATTGTATAGAAGAAAGAGGTATTTGCCTGTAGATAGCATGTAGCAAATTTCTTTATTTCTTCCCAGCTGATGTAGTTGCTGTTGCATGTATAAAGTTAATTAATAATTATAGCATTACTTCACTAACATATTGTAAAAAACAAACTACCTCTCCATGGTGCTTGCTAGTCTAATGATCAAGTTATACGCATTCTTATATGTAATCCATTCTTCTCCAAAAGTAATCATAGTAAAACACATTGTCAACTTTGTAGCCCACTTATTGATAAATTGAGGAATCTACTGTGGAGGAGAAGGCTGCTTGTTTGCCTGCTCTATGAAAACTCAAGCAATCTGGAAGCAGTAACTTAATCATGTACAAACACAAGCCTGAGGCCCCTGAGACATATTGATGATGCACAAACATGCCTCAGCTTCCTAGCCAGCTTTAAGACAGCGGAATATTACATCATGTATACTAGGGCAAAGGCACAGGGTTCTGATTAGAGCCTCCTAGTTTTTAAAAATTCAAGACTTTAAATACTGCTCAATCTCAGAAACAGCAGAGGAAATTTGTATAAGATTTTTGCCTATAGAAGAGTGAAAATTTCTTTATCACACTCAATATAGTTTTGTGGTATCTACAGATCACAGCAACCTCCAACTCCCGGACTTAACCTATTTTCTTCACTGAACGTACTGAGTACTTGAGACAAAAGGTTCATGCCACAACACCTGGCTATTCTTTTTACTTTTGACCTCAAAAGTTGAAAAATTTCCCTTGATTAAATGTGAACTAAAGAAATTACTCTCACATAGGGAAATTTTTTCCTACAACCTTTCTTAGTCATGACTTCAGGGCAGTGCCTGTGGCTGAAAGGAGCCTGGAGTGGACAAAGGAGCCTGGTTTAAACAAAGCTCTAAGCAAAAACAGACAAAAAAAAAAAAAACTTTAGATATTACACCACTCTGATCCTTTGGTATGTTACATTTTTGTCATCACTTGAACTGCCCACAGTAAATACTTGACTCAAAATAGGATACTTTATGCACAATAAAATATCCAAATTATACACTACACTCCTTCTGTTCCACTTTTTAAACAGGGTCAATATTAGCATGGTCCAATACCAGGGACCAAATATCTCTGGATATTTGACCCATACCCATCAAATCAATTGTCAATCTCCTAAGGAATCAACCACAAACAGATTTGTTCTGACACATTTTTTTCCCTCCTCCCCCCACTTTTATGTAGTTTTCTATTCCATGTGTCTATTTACATTTCCTACTAATTTCACTCTTGGAAAAACTTGGTTAGCAAACTTTCTGTCTTTCTTTCTTTCTTTCTTTCTTTCTTTCTTTCTTTCTTTCTTTCTTTCTTTCTTTCTTTTTTTCTTTCTTTCTTTCCTTCCTTCCTTCCTTCCTTCCTTCCTTCCTTCCTTCCTTCCTTCCTTCCTTTCTTCCTTTTCAGGAGACTGACTCTTACTTACTTGTTACCTAGGCTACATTTACCAAGACTTCAGCCTTGCACACAATGACATTCAACTCTTTGGTTGAAGTAAAAAAATAAAAATAAAAATCCTCCTGCCTCAGCAGAAACGATATGTAAGGGATTTGATGCTTAACTACACTTTCTATTTGAGTAGAAACATGGTAGGTGATCAGGACTGAGGTTGTCTTTCCATATCCCCGCCTTATCTGTAATGTGAGATCTCAAGGGCTTTGCCATATTTAGCTGCCCAGAGCACGAAAATATTGTAGTGCATGGAATATGAGCTCTACTTAAGAAATGAATTATTGGAGACTTTGACGATTGTCCAGGGCTCAGTGACAAATAGAGTGTATGTCAGGACTGTTTTACATACTCAGATATGCATGGATCTCTTTTATCATTATCAGATTTCATTAGTTATTGTGTGTTACATGTGTTATCCAACATAACTCTTCAACTTGCATTGTGGCCAAGAAGAAAAAAGCTTACACACCACTAGCATGGAATTCAGGATTGATAGAATTTTAAAAATAAGCTAGTATTTAATATTAAATGGAGGTGGAGCAAGATAGAGGAGGAGATGCATCCCTAAGTCAACTCTCCTGGTGGTTTCAGGTGAGAGTGGGCTTATTGGATCTCTTCTGTGTGGAGTCCTTGCGCGAATAAGCAGCTCAGGGTGAGCAGCAAAGAGGTGAATTGCTGGATTGGAAATGTAGCCCAAAACTATGGTGTCAGTCAGAAAAAACTCAGGGAAGTAGCTGAAATGGCACCATCTGTGACCTATGGCGATAGGTCCGCAGCTTTCTGCATGAGAGACAGAAACCAATCCCTCCCCCATGAAAGGCTTTTGTGCCCAATTCATAGGGAGTTTGTGTGTCTCGCTGAGAGTGTGGTGAGGCATGGATTCCCTGGTGGAATTTGGTGGCCAGAAATGAGAGACATTTGGACCCAGTTTGGGGTGTCAGGGATCCAGGCATTCAGTCAGAAACTCAAGGGGAAAAAACTCTGCTTAGGAACTGATCCATCCTGTAATTTTGGAAGTCTATGTGGAGCTGCTCTGAAGCGGCAACCAGCAGGTTGAATCAGTTCCCCCCTTGCAAACACTGAAGAGTCTTTTGAACGTTCTGCTGCAGCAGCAGCAGTTGTGGCCCCTCCCCTATCAGAAACAAACTAAATGCTGAGGGCAAACAGAGCACTCTAGCTCTTGTCCCTCATACCACACAGATTTGTTTGAGGGGAAATCAGGAGTTGAGTGCAGGGAATCGGTTCCCTTCCTACAAATGCTGAGAAATCTTTTGAACTCCCACGACAGGCAGAGGCAGTGAGGGCTGCGGCCCCTCACCCACTGAAACACTAACTGTGAAAGGGGCGCCCCAGCTCTTTTCCCTCGGACCACAATGGTTTTCTGTTCCAGGGGAAATTAAGAATTGAGTGAAAGTCTGGCAAAGTGGGAACTTGTGTCCCAAGTTTGGAGGACAGATAGGAGTGGGCAGCCAGCCAGGAACCAGATGTAATATAAAACTTCCAAAATGACATCTCCATAACACCTCCCCCAGAAGTGCAGAGAAGTCAATTTGATCTGCAGCCAGCCATCTGGCAACTGAAGTTAATCCAAGATGCCCAACACTCTGCGGGAACTGTCGTAGGGAGAATCTGGGCATCCTGCCAACAAAGATTCTCCATATATTTTATATATATATATATATATATATATATATGTATATTTCTTTTTTTTTTTTTACTTTATTTCCCCCCTTCTATGGTATTAGTGCAGGGACCACTCAAGGCACCACGTGTTGTCTAGAAAGTATGCTGCAACATAATTATATATATATATATATATATATATATTTTTTTTTTTTAACTGGAACCCCACTGCATTGAAAAAGGGACTTGTTTGTATATACTAAAAAATAATTTTCCTAGTGGTGCCCTCCTTTTCCCTTTTTTTCAACTTTTAATTGTTATTTTTATTATATGTATATTTTGATTCTTTCTCTTCTTGGATTGTTTGCTTTCCAATTTGTTTGCTCTATCTTTTTATGACCAACATTTCTGTGGTTATCTTTTATTATCACTATATTTTTTCTTTTTCTTTCTCTCTTCTGTCATTTTTGATCTGTTACTTGACGGCTTTGTCTGTTGCTCTGTTTACTTCTTTGTCTGTTTGGTTACATGTGGCTGAGTTTCTTGGCATTGGAGTGCTTGTATGTCTGGTAGTATTTTAGTCTGTTTATTTGTCTGCCTGGTTTCAATGTATTGTGTATTTTGCTAAATCCCTGGGTTGGCTATATTCCCTAACTAAAATTTTCACATTTAATATGAATTTGGAGGAATAGCGTATGAGAGCTGACTAGAGCTAGATTTCAACATAAACATCTCTCTCAGTAGGAGAGACAACTACCAAAAGAACCCAACAAAGCTGAAAGTGGGAAGCTGAACTGAGAGAAGAGATAGATAAACACACATCCTCCCCACTGGGGAAAAAGACTACTTCAAGAAAACAAATTCTAGGCTTAGATTGAATAGTAGCAGAATATTCTACAGCTCCCATTGAGTGCCTGAGGCAGATAGGCTTCAACTATCTCTGCTGGCTGGCCACAAAGAGTGGTCACTGAGTGGAGAAGGCATTGACATTACTGGGTCTCTGTCAGGCACAAAATCCTGATGAACTCATTGACTTTACCTGGAGTCTGGTAGAAACAAAACCCGGACTCACTCAGCCATGGATAGGACTGGGTTACCGAGTAAGGGTCAACAGGAACTGTTGGTGGGGTTAACTGAGACTGAGGTTACCAGAGTCCAGTGGTAAAGGGTGAGTAAGGAGGGAAAAGAGACATCAACCTCCTTACTCCAGATTATCCACTGAAAAGGACTTTCTGACTCCTCAGAGTATCAGAGTGACCCACATTTATACCACCAGTAGACTCCTATTAATTAGTTGCTAGAGACCTTGTGTTATTTCCAACCAGGGAGTGGGTACTGACTGTGTCAATAAATTTGGATCTCTTAATTTGGAAAAATTAACTGGTGGTTGAGGGAGAATCTCTACTGCTCTTGGGATTTTCTCAGGCCCAAATTGTCCTCAGGTGAAACATTCTTCAGTTGTCACTGAGTGCCTAAGATAGTCAAGCCTCAATTCCGTTTGCTGGTGAGGGTTGAAGAGCAGAAACTGAGTGGAGCTGGCACTGGCTATACTTTGATATTGGCAGACACAGAGCTCTGCCACACTCGCTTATTGGGCAACTAGGTCACAGCACTCCGGGGTCTCCAGTGACTTCGTGTGACAAAGGTACAAGGTGGGGTAGGAGGCATCAACCTCCCTAGAATACTTTATTTGCTGGGCAGGTCCCTCTGACCCCACAGAACACTGGAACAGGTCAAACCTACACTGCCAGAAGATCCCTGCTGTACAGTTGCCAGAGACCTCTCGAACTCCCCCACCTGAGAATTGTGTTAAATGTGAAACTTGTCTTATATCATTTGAACTGGGACAATTACCTGAAAATTATCTAAAGTGATACCCTGGGGGTGTGGTTGAGGGAAGGTGTGGTTTTCCTTTCCCAACCATTGCCAGTAAGGGGAGGGGTGACTTAATCACTTATTTCTCCACAGCTGATCTTAAGCCTGAGTAATTGATTTTCTAAGGTAGAACAGATACCAACTGTAAACAAGATAGAGACAAGCAGACCTCTAGGCTCTCTGACCATAGCAATATTTGCATGCTTGGCAAAGTTCTAGGGGAAAAGATACAGACACTAGTCTGAGCCTTTGCCCAAAAAGGCCAGCAAAATATAACTCCCAGAGCCCCTAGACAAACTTTCTCCTACCAGCTCACCTAGCCAAGCAGAGTAAATTTAGCATGATGTGGAGCCAGCAGAAAAACTCCAGTAGTTGGAATAACCAAATTAGAGCAACCCCCCCAAGGAAGGACGTCACAGAGGTACCTGAAGATCCAACCCAAAAAGACATGGCTGAGATGACAGAAAATGAGTTCAGAATGTGGATAGTAAACAAGATAATAGAATGGAAGAAAGGAAAGACCTAGAATTTCAAGAAATGATTAAAAAAAAGTCTCAAGAAAGTACTCAAAAGATGTTCCAAGAAATTATTCAAAAAATGACTCAGGAATTCAATGATTTCAAAGATAAAATGATCAAAGACTTTGAAACTTTGAGACAAGAGGTTGCAGCCCTCAAAGATTTGAAAAACATGGTGGAACCTCTTCATAACAGAGTGAAACAAACTGAAGAAAAGATCTCTGACATTGAAGAAAAAGTCTTTGAACAAGCCCAACAGGGCAAGTACAAAAAAAAATGGAAAACAAGAACAGATCTTTCTCTTAAATACCTCTGGGATAATTTGAAGAAAACTAATATTTGCCTTAAAGGAATCCCTGAAAGTGATGAAGCTGCCTCACAAAACACAGAGGCTCTTCTTCATGAAATTTTGAAAGAGAATTTCCCAGACATCCCAAGAGATCCAGAATTTCAGATAGCAGACAGTTTCAGAACCCCAGCATGACTCAACTCAAACAAGACATCCCCCAGGCACATCATAATTAAATTCACTAAAGTTAATATGAAAGAAAAAATTCTGAAAGCAGTTAGATGCAGAAAAACCATACCCTAAAAAGGAAAGAGTATTAGAATGACTGCAGATCTTCCTGCTGAAATCTTTCAGGCAAGAAGAGGATGGTCATCGACTTTTGATCTCCTAAAGTAAAACAACTTCCAACCCAGGATCCTATATCCCGCTAAACTGAGTTTATCTGTGATGGAGAAATTAAATACTTTAGTGACATCGACATGTTAAATAAGTTTGCCATAACTAAACAACCTCTGCAGGAAATTCTCAAACCTATTGTCCATGATAAACTTTACAATTCCTCACTACAAAAGTAAACTCACGCAGAAACTTTTGATCAGATTCCAACCTCCACAGTGGTGAAAGGATGAAAAATGACTACTGGACTTTTGAGCAATTTGAAGACCAATATCTCACCAGGTCTTTCAATAATTTCAATCAATGTCAATGGCCTAAACTGCCCTTTAAAGAGGCACAGATTGGCAAATTGGACACAGAAACTCAGATCAGATATCTGCGGTGTCAAAAAAACACATATTACTTTAAAAGATAAATACAGACTCAGGGTGAAGGGATGGTCTTGTATATTCCAAGCAAATGGAAACCGAAAAAAGCATGTGTAGCGATCTTATTTGCAGATAAATTAAACCAACAAAAATAAGTAAAGATAAGGATGGCCATTTTATATTTGTCAAGGGTAATACCCAAGATGATGAGATTTCAATTATCAATATCTATGCACCCAATCAGAATGCACCTCAATTTATAAGAGATACTCTAATGTGCCTGACCAACTTGATCTATCCCAGCTCTATCATAGTTGGAGATTTTAACACTCCCTTGATTGTGTCAGATCAATCCTCCAATAAGAAGCTTAGTAAGGAAGTTTAAGATGTAAATTTAACTATTCACCTTTCGGACCTAACTGACATCTACAAAACATTTCATTCAAACAAATCTGAATACAGCTTTTACTCTTCAAAACATGGAACATACTCCAGAATTAATCACAACTTAGGTCATAAATATAACCTAAGTAAACTGAAAAGCATAGAAATTATACCATGCATCTTCTCAGACCACCAAGGAATAAAAGTTGAAATCAGTAACAACAGGAATCTGTAGCCACATACAGAAACATGGAAGCTAAATAACCTTATGCTGAATGACAGATGGGTGAGAGATGAGATCAAGAGAAAAATTATCAAATTCTTAGAACACAATAACAATGAAGACACGAGTTGTCAGAACCTTTGGGAGATTGCAAAGGCAGTCCTAAGAGGGAAATTTAAAGCTCTGCAAGCCTCTCTCAAAAGAATGGAAAGAGAGAAAGTTAACAACTTAATGGGACAACTCAAGAAACTGGAAAAGGAGGAACAGTCCAATCCTAAACCCAGCAGAAGAAAAGAAATAACCAAAATTATAGCACAATTAAATAAAATAGAAAACAAAACGATTATAGAACAGATCAATAAATCAAAAAGTTGGTTTCTGAAAAGGTTAATAAAATAGATAAACCTTTGGCCAACCTAACCAAGAAGAAAAGAGTAAAATCTCTAATCTTGTCAATCTGAAATGGTAAAGATGAAATAACAACAGATCCACTAGAAATTCAAAAAATCCTCAATGAATACTGCAAGTAACTCTATTCCCAGAAATATGAAAAAATGAAAGAAATCGACCAATACTTGGAAGCACGCCACCTCCCAAAACTTAGCCAGAATGAAGTGGAAATTTTGAACAGGCCCACATCAAGTTCTGAAATAACGTCAGCTATACAAAATCTCCCCAAAATGAAAAGCCCGGGACCAGATGGCTTCACATTAGAGTTCTACCAAAACTTTAAAGGACAACTAGTACCTATATTATTCAACCTTTTCCAAAACATTGTGAAAGATGGAATACTACCCAACACATTCTATGAATCAAACATCACCTTGATTCCCAAACCAGGAAAAGACCCAACAAGAAAAGAAAATTATACACCAATATCACTAATGAATATTGATGAGAAAATATTCAACAGGATCCTAACAAACAGAATCCAGCAACACATCAAAAAAACTATTCACCACGACCAAGTAGGTTTTATTCCAGGATCGCAAGGATAGTTCAACATACGTAAACCTATAAATGTAATTCATCACATAAACAAATCAAAAAACAAAAACCATATGATTCTCTCAATGCAGAAAAAGCTTTTGATAATGTCCATCATGATCAGAATACTTAAGAAAATAGGTATAGAGGGAACATTTCTTAAGCTGATAGAGGCCATCTACAACAAACCCATAGCCAATATTGTAATCAATGGAGTTAAATTGAAATCATTCCTACTCAGATCAGGAACAAGGGAAGGTTACCCATTGTCCCCACTGCTATTTAACAGTGTAATGGAAGTTCTAGCTACTGCAATTTGGGGAGAAAAGGCAATTAAGGGCATCCATATAGGAACAGAAGAGATCAAACTTTCACTTTTCGCAGACGATATGATTGTATATCTGGAAAACACCAGGGAGTCAACTAAAAAATTCTTAGAAGTGATCAAGGAATACAGTGGCGTATCAGGATACAAAATCAACACTCATAAATCTGTCGCCTTTATATATACCAACAACAGCCAAGCTGAAAAAACAGTCAAAGACTCCATCTCATTTAAATTAGTACCAAATAAGATGAAATATTTGGGGGTATACTTAACAAAGGATGTGAAAGATCTAAATAAAGAGAACTATGAAACTCTAAGAAAAGAAACAGCTGAAAATGCTAACAAATGGAAAAATGTACCATGTTCATGTCTAGTAAGAATCAACATTGTCAAAATGTCCATATTACCCAAAGCAATATACAATTTTAATCCAATCCCCATTAAAGCCCCACTGTCATATTTTAAAGATCTTGAGAAAATAATACTTCACTTTATATGGAATCAGATAAGACCTCAAATAGCTAAAACATTACTCAGGAATAAAAACAAAGCAGGAGCAATCACCCTACTATTCCTCAGACTATAATATAAATTGTTAGGGCTTAAAACAGCATGGTATTGGCACAAAAACAGAGAGGCAGATGTATGGAACAGAATAGAAAGCCAACAGGTGAATCCAGCTTCCTACCGTTATCTCATCTTTGAGAAACCAATAAAAAACATTGAAACATTGAATGGGGAAAAGATTCCCTATTTAACAAATGGTGCTAGATGAACTGGCTGGAGACCTGTAGAAAGACTGAAACTGGATCCACACCTTTCACCATTAACTAAGATTCTCACTGGAGTAAGGACTTAAACTTAAGACATGAAACCATAAAAATACTTGAAGAAAGTGCAAGGAAAACACGTGAAGAAATCAGCCTGAGAGAATTTTTTATGAAATGGACCCCATGGGCAATTGAAGCAACATCAAAAATACACTATTGGGACCTGATTAAACTAAAGAGCTTCTGCACAGCCAAGAGCTCAGTAAATAGGGCATGCAGAAAGCCCTCAGAGTGGGAGAAAATATTTGCAGGTTATGTCTCTGACAAAGGTTTAATAACCAGAATCCATAGAGAACTCAAACTTATTAACAAAAAAAAGTGATCCCATTACAAGGTGGGCAAAGGACTTGAAAAGAAATTTCACCAAAGAAGATAGGCGTGCGGCCTATAGATATATGGAAAAATGCTCACCATCCTTAATCATTAGAGAAACGAAAATCAAAACTACTTTGAGATATCACCTAACTCCAGTAAGATTAGCCCATATCACAAAATCCCAAAACCAGAGTTGCTGGCGTGGTTACTGAGAAGAGGGAACACTTCTACATTGCTGGTGGGAATGCAATTTAATACGTTCCTTTTGGAAAGACATCTGGAGAACACTTAGAGAACTAAAAATAGACCTGCCATTCGATCCTACAATTTCACTATTAGGTATATACCCAGAAGATGAAAAATCAGATTACAATAAAGATGTTTGTATCAGAGTGTTTATTGCAGCCCAATTCACAATTGCCAGATCATGGAAGAAGCCCAAGTGCCCATCGGTCCATGAATGGATCAATAAACTGTGGTATATGTACACCATGGAATTCTATGCAACCCTATAGAAAAACAAAGACTTTATCTCCTTCATGTTTACACGGATGGAACTGGAAAAATGTTCTTCTTAGCAAAGTATCACAGTATTACAAAGTATCACATGGAAGACAAAGTATCCAATGTACACAGCCCTTTTATGAAATTAATTTATAGCTCTCACATGAAAGATACAACTTAATTCTATCCCAAGAATATGGGGAGGGAGTGGGGAAGGGAAGGAGAGAAGGGTAGCTGGTTGGTGGTAGGGTGACCGGAAAGTTCACCTATATATCTGTCTAACAAGGGTACAAGTGAATTTTTCTACAACTAGAATATAAATATTTTGACACAATGACTATGCTAATGACATGAAATTTATGTGAACCAGCTTGATGAAATTATTTCAAATTGTATATGAAAACACTACACTGTGCCCCATGTTTGCATTAATGTATACAGCTACCATTTTATAAAAAATAATATTAAATATTAAAATATTTAATAATTTCATGGATGTAATTCACTGCTGGATGCAGTGCCTCACCAGATTTCAAGAGTGAACCATCTGTGAGACACCTACTATCCGAAACAAGCCTATTCTAGAGAAATAAGTAAATCATCATGTAAAGTAGAACTTGGAATTGTGTGACATAACATTAGGTCTGTCAAATTATTGTCTTATCATTGGGCTTGATTTCTTACTCTATAACATGTTAGGGCAGCACTAGGTATGAACCGCACTCTTCCATTTGATTACAAAACCATGACATATAAAGGAAAGAATGGGTTGTTGAATCCCTTGGATCTGGATAGAAACGAAATTTTGGAATCAGAAATTGAAGGTGAAGTAAAGAATCCCACATTTTTTAACATTTTGAACCCAACAACATACTTGAATTGCAACTATACATGCTTAGTAGGAAGAAGATTAAGCTTAAACATTGTAACCCAGGGGAACACCATTGTGATGTTATCAATGATAAGCATGTAGAGACTTTTTATCCTGTAAGGTCTTGGTATTCAGACTTCTGGTAAAATATACTCACTGGAATTTTCTGCTCACTTCAACTGGTATCCTACAAGTTTTTGAACCAGGACATTTCTTAGAGCTCCAAACACAGACAAAGAAGTGAGCTCCCATTTGTGCCTTATTGATTACATGAATGGCTGAAATTACAGTCACTAGGCTGATACAACAGTAGAGATTCTGTACAGCAATCAGACTCAAGCTGCATTCCAGATGGTAAAACTGCATAGAGACCTTTAAGTACGATACTCTTTGTTCTTTTTTATTTTTTTTTTGGAGGGGGGGGACAGTGTTTCAATTTGGCACTCTCGGTAGAGTGTCATGCCATCACAGCTCACAGAATCCTCCATCACCTGCACGATGATTTTTTTGCCTCACTGTTCATAGTAATTTGAACTATAGGCACCCACCTCAATGCTCAGCTATTTTTTTGTCGCAGAATGGCTGGGGCAATTTTTGAACTCACCATCCTCATGATGAGCCACCACTTCAGACATGAAAGATTTGATATGTTTCAAATTAGTTTTTGTGGACAGGGAAGGTTCTTCATGCCTCTTCATTTGGCAATTTTGGAGGCACATTCTGTTGGATTGTCTGAGCTTTAGAATTAGATACCAGTCTCAGCACTAGTGAAGTACTTATCTCTGAAGAATGAAAACAGCCATATATTATGCAGGCTTCTGAGAGAATAGGTTTGCTTCATGTGAAAACTTGAAGTTTTCTGTATCAATGATACCAGCATAGTCTCCGAAAAGTAACAAAACAAGACCCAATCTCAATAACAAAATGGAGAAAATAATTTGTATTGGGGTTACTCCTTATTTTTTATTTTTATATAGACAGAGATTTACTTTATTTATTACACGCAGTAATGTTCTGTGGCATCTACAGATCATAGCAACGTCCAACTCTTAGACTTAGGTGATTTTCTTCTCTCGGCCTTCTGAATAGCTTGGACTAAAGGTGTACATCACAAAAATTGGCTATTATGTTTACTTTTGACCATGGATCTAGTGTTGAAAATTGTCCACTAACTTAGATTTCAACTGGAGAAATTCTCTCATAGGAAAATTTTTATCCTACAATACTTATTAGGAAAGATGTCAGGTTTTACACAATTCTGATTCTTTGATATCTTAGATTCTTGTAGTCACCCTAAACTGTCCACAAACTAAATTCTTTACTCAAGTCAGGTTCTTTATGCATACTAAAATATCCAGATTCTATAATGCACCCCTTCTGTTGAACTTTTCAATATGGACCAATAGTTCCTTGCCCCAATCAGTCCACAATTGGGGACCAACCATCTCTGTAGGACCCCTACCAATCAGATCTACTGGCAGTCTCCCAGGGAATCAACTGCAATCAAGTTGTCCTGATGCATTGTTCCCTCCTATCCCTGGGGACTGCAATAAATCTCCTCATTTATGTAGTTCTTTGTTCCATCTGCCTACTGACCTTTGCTCTTAATTTTACTCTTGGAAAATGTATGTAGCACACCCAATTTCTTTCTTTTTCTTTCTTTCTCTTTCTTTCATTATTTTTCCTGAGACCAACTCTCATGCTCTTCCCTAAGATAGATTGTACGTGATATCAGTATTGCACATAATGACATCCAACACTTCCATTGAAGAGACTGCCTGACACAGTCTCTGGAATGTTGGAACTATAGGTAAGGGATACAAGACTTGAATACCCTTTCTATTTGAGTAGAAATCGGTGGGAGATCAGGATTAAGGTTAAATTTCTGTTGCTAAGACTTGTCTTTAACATGAAAGCTTAGGGGAACTTCCCCATTTAGCTTCCCAGAAGATAGGAATATTGTAGTCATGCATGGGCTATGTCATTGAGCTTTATATAAGAAATGAGATTATCAGTTACTTTGAAGATTGTTCAATCCTCATACCTCAGTGACACATTCCTCAGTGACACATTTCAGGACTGTTTAACCTATCTAAGGTGGGAGATCACCACAACTATGGACATATCTCTTTCATCCTTTTCAGGTTTCATTAGATACTGTGTATTTCACATGTGATCCAACATAGCTCTTCAATCTGCATTGTGACCAAGAATCTAAAAGTTTAAAGACACCTAGCACGGAATTTACAGTTGATAGAAATTAAAGATAGGCTGATATTTCCCATAATCATCATAAATCACTGCAAATATGGAGTATACTAATTTAAAAAGTGCCTAAACAGATTTCTAGAGGGTAACTTCACTGTGAAACCTACCATCTGAAGCTAGCCTATTCTAGATAAAGAAGTAAAACATCATGAAAAGTAGTACTGGGAGTGGTGTGAGGTATCATTTAGGTTTGTCAAATCATTCTCTGAACATTGGGCTCCATTTCTTATTCTATAATATTGCAGGGTAGCACTAGAATAGCACAATAAACCACACTCTTCCATTTCATTAAAATATGTGACTTGAAAAAGAAAAAAGGGTTTTTGAATCCCTAGGTCAGCATTACAAAACAAAATGTATGAAGCATGACTTAAGTGTTGAGAAAAGAGCCTAAAATCTTGTAACAGTTAGAACTGAACAAGAAACCCAGACAATTCCACATTCTAAGGAAGAATAAGAGTAAGCTTAAAGCTGGTAATTCAGGGCAACACACATTGTGATGTCATTCATGGTTTCCATGTAGTGACTTAATCCTGGAATGTCATGAGATCCAGGCTTCTGGTCAAAGATATTTACTAGAGTTTTCTGCTCACTTTATCTGGTGTCCTAGAAGTGTTTGATTCAAGACATTTAGTAGCTCTCCATCTATAGACAGAGAAATGAGCTCCCATTTTTGCTTTATTGATTACATGAATGCCTGAGAATCCAATCATTAGGCTTAAAAAAAAATGTTGAATTTTTGTATAGCAGTAAGATCCATGCTTCATTCCATATGGTAAAACTGAATAGGAACTCTTAAGTTGAATATACAGTGTTTTTGTTTGTTTGTTTTATGTTTTTTTAAATAAGAGTTTCTGCTTTCATTCTTGGTAGAGTGCTTTGCCATCACTGTTCTCAGAAACTTCTATTACCTGGGGTCAGGCAATTACTTTGCCTCAGCCTCCCCTGTAACATGTTCTAGAGGCGTCCGCTGAATGCCCAGGTATTTTTTGTTGCAAATCAGTAGGGAACAATTGTGAACTCACCACCCTCATGCTGAGCCAACACTTTAGACATCAAAGATGTGATATATTTCAAATTAGGTTTAGTGGCCAGGGGTTTGTCTTCATGTCTCTCATATGCCAATTCTGGAGTCCCAGTGAGGTGAATTGTCTGAGCTTCTTAATAATAGACCAGCCTCAGAACTAGTAAGATACCCATTTTGGAAAAATAAAAAATGGCCACATGTTTTCCAGGCTTTTGT
Organism: Galago senegalensis; assembly: GCA_963575145.1. NCBI lineage: Eukaryota > Metazoa > Chordata > Mammalia > Primates > Galagidae > Galago > Galago senegalensis. The sequence goes on from CAUYTI010078881.1 coordinate 29,711, forward strand.
TATGCCAGGTGAGGAAATAGGTTCACTTGATGAGAACACATGAAGTTTTCTGGGAGCTATGATACCAGGGTACTCTACCAAGTACAAAAATAACAAGACTCTGTTTCAATAAATAAATGGAGAAAATATTTGTTGTGGAGTTACTCATCATTTTCACTTTTTTTTAATAGAGCCAGAGATTTACTTTATTTGTCACAAACAGCAAAATCCTGGGGTATTGACAGAGCATAGCAACCTCCAACTCCTGGGCTTAGACTATTTTCTATTCTCAGCTTTCCTAATAGCTGGGACTACAAGTGCACACCAGAACAACTGGCTACTATTTTTACTTTTGACCATGGATATAGTGTTGAAACTTTTCCTCTATAATAGATGTCAGCTGGGAAAATTATTCTCTTATAAGGAAATTGTTTTCCTACAACCCCTATTAGTCAAGACTTCAGATTTTAAGAAACTCTGACTATTTGGTATGGTAGATTCTTGTAGTGACTCTAAACTGTAAACACAGTGAATTCGTGACTCAAGTCAGGTCTTTTTATGCACAGCAAATTATCCAGATACTACTCTCCAATGGTTCTTTTGCACTTTTCATTCAGGGCCAATATCCCTTTGCTCCAGTCAGTCCAAGACCGGGAACCAGCCATCTTTAGATGAACAGTACCTATTAGATAAACTGGCAGTCACCTAAGGAACCAACTATAAACTAACTTGTCCTAACTCAGTATTTCTTCCTACCCCAGGGTCCACCATACATGTGTGCTCAATATTTTATGCAGTCATGTATTCCATCTCCCTACTGACATTTTCTTGTAATTTTGCTCTTGGAAACTGTACCTAGCAAAATTTAATTCCTTCCTTCTATCATTATTTCATTATTTTTAATGTGACCAACTCTCAATCTGTTCCCCAGGTTAGGTTGTCCATTCACTCAACCTTGCACACAATGACATTCAAATCTTTGGTTGAAGTGGTCCTCCTGCCTCAGTGTCTGAAATAGCTGGAAGTATACATAAGTGATATAACAGTCGGAAACCTTTTTCTATTTGAGTAAAATCATAGTGGGATATCAAGGCTGAGATTGTCTTTCTGTTGATCGGTCTTATGTCTAACACAAAAGCTCAGGGGATCTGCCCAATATGGTGCCAAGAGCATTGAAATATTGTAGTCACACATGAGATACGTCATTGCGGTCTACTTCAGAAATGATTTTATTGAGTATTTGAGGATTTTCCAATCCTAAAGCCTCGGTGACACATAGGAAGTATGTCAGGACTCTTTTACATATCCGTGGGGGGAGATCACCTCAACTATGCATGAATCTCTGTTATCCTTATCAGGTTTCATTAGTTATTGTGTATTATACATGTGATCCAACATAACCCTTCAATGTGAAATGTGCCAAAGATGTAAAATATTTAGATGCACCTAGCATGGATTCAGGATTGATGGAAATTTTAGTATAGGCTGATCTTACCCAAGATAATCAGAAATCACTGCAGGAAATGAGTACACAAATGAAAACAGTTTCTCACCAGATTTCAAGAGGGAACCTTCAGTGAGACACCTACATTCCAAAATAATCCTGTTCTATAGAAAGGAGGAAAAGAGGAAATTACACCAAGATGGTGGACTGGAACCAGGATTCCATACAGGGTCCCAACCAGAAGCTGAGTTAAAAGACAGAAGTTAAAAGTCATAACCTGACTTGAGTCATATTTTAGCAAGTTATTTGATGGTTTAAAGCTGAGTCAAGAGAGAAGGTTGAAGAATGCATATCAGCCATGCTGAGGTGAGCTGCGACCCCAAGGGTATAAACAAAATGTATAAAATTCATTTCCAATCAGACGGGAGTCCCCTCTTCCATGAGTAGATCTCACAGTGTATTCCACAGAAAAAAGTGAGCAGAGTAAAAACGTCCTCCCATTCTATAATATGGGATAGACTTGCTAAAAAATGGACCTCCTACCCCCCCCCCCAGGTTCTATGGTACTCTTCTGCCAGGCTTAAAACTGAATATATTCTCTTCCTGCATTTGTGGACTTCCAGAACTCCTCTCCACTCTCACTCTGAAGACTTGAAATCTATCCCTCATGGATTACAGATGCTTAAGCATTTTTTCGAGAAGTGTAGACAGGGCAAGAACTCTTGCTGGTATGTGCTGAGTCTGCAGTACAGTAGTAAAGAGAGAGAAGTCAACATTGAGGAAACCATAAGAAAAGGTCGTGCCTAGAGGCACAGAGCAGCAGCTACAGCAGCAGGAACAATAGGGTTCACATCCCTGGGCCTATTTAAGACAGACTTGCCTGTCTCTATGAGCAATCAGAGGAAGCCAGGCATCTTCTCAGGTGTCAGCCACTGGCAGAACTGATCTTGGATGGAAACTCAGTCCCTGTGAGTAAAGGGTAGCAACATGGGCATAGTGTGGGTACTAGAATATGTGCTTCTAGAGCTGGTAGACTTCCAAGATGGGGCTGAGGCAGAGGACAACATTCCTGAGCTTCAGAAGCACCTGGCCCTCAGATAAACATAGCTGATACAAAGGAGGGCAGGCAGAGGTTGGAACTGACAGCAGAATGTGAGTTCTAACTATGCCCCCCCAACACAAACTGCAGCCTAGATCAGGCTGATCCAGAGTGGGAATATAGCTGGGACAGAAACAAATTCATCCTGTTCTGCCAGAAACATCAATCAGGGGCTGAACTAGAATTGAGTGAACTGCTTTAGCCTCCTTTAAGCAACTGAAGTTGTCAGGCATCACTTCTCCCTACCAGATACTTGAAGATATTGGTAGCCTGGCTTAGGAGACATAAATCTCCTTGTGAATCAGCAGACATAAACACCTGGAGCATCTGCTCATTGGAGGGAATTGGCTCACATCCCAGTGGGATTACCAGGGATGGTGTGACAAAAGTGCAAGGTAGGGAAAGAATCATCAACCTTCTCAGAATAATTTATTTGCTGGGTGAGTCCCTCTGACCTCATGAAGCACCAAAGAAACTCATACGTGAGCTGCCAGCACATACCTCCTATGATGTTGCTGAAGGCCTTTTAAACTTTCTCAGCTGAGACAGCTGATAAAAGGGACAATTGATTTGGACCTCTTCAACTGGGCCAATCACCTGAGGACTATCCAAAGTGATACTCTGGGTGTGTGGTTATAGGAAGGTTTGATTTTCCTTTTCCAATTTTTACCTTGGGGTTTGTGTGTGACATAATTGCTGGTATTGCCCCATAGGTGAGATGTCAACCCAGAGGAAATAATTCACTAGAGTAGGAAAGAGCCAAGCTGAGGATAAGACAGAGCCCCTTAGTCCACCAAACCAGTAGAACCACAGTTTCTCAGGCCATAGCACTGTCGGGTCCTTGGCAAACTCTAGAGGAAAAGGTACACACACCAGTTCCAGTGCTTTGCATAAGAGCTAGTGAATCACTATTTCTGGAGCCCCCAACCAAAAGTTTCCTTATATGCTCATTTAGCTATAAGGTGTAAAATAAGCATGGGTGGAATCAGTGGAAAATCTCTAGTAACACGAATAACTAGAGTATATCAACACCCCAGAGGAAAGATATTACAGAATCGACTAAAGATACCATTTACTAACTTATGGCTGAGAAGTCAGAAATCAAATTCAAAATTTGGATTGCAAATAAGATTAATAAAACAAAAGCAAACTTGGAATTAGATATTCAGGGAGGATTTCAAAAGTTCTCTAAAGAATTCAATTAAATGAAAGAGAAAATCACCAAAGGAGGTTCGGCAATTGTGGCTCAAGTGGGTAAGGAGCCAGCCATAAACACCTAAGGTGGCAGGTTCAAAGCCAGCCCAGGCTTGCCAAATAACAATGATGCAACCAAAAATAAAATAAAATAAAATAGCCAGATGTTGTGGTGGGTGTCTGCGGTCCCAGATACTTGGGAGGCTGAGACAGGAGACTCATGTGAGCCCAGGTTTTGGAGGTTCCTGTGAGCTGTGATGCCACAGCACCCTACCCAGGGGGACAGCTTAAAGCTCTGTCTCAAAAAAAATATTAACAAATGATTTGACACACTGAGAAAAGAATTTTCAGCCCTCAAAGATTTGAGAAATACATTAGCATCCCTCAGTAACAGAGAGGAACAAGCAGAAGAAAGGGTTTCTAACATTGAAGACAAAGGTTTTGACAGATCCCAAGTGGTTAAAGAGAAAGAGAAAAGGAGAGCAAAAACATATCATTGTCTCACGGAGCTCTGGGATAATTCCAAGAAAACTAATATTTGTTTTATAGGAATCCCTGAAGGGGATGAAGTTGCTTCATAAAGCAAGTGGTTTTTCTTCATGAAATTAAGAAGAAGAAATTTCCAAACAACCAAATATTCTGATAGCAGACAGCTTTAGAACTTCAGTATGACTCCACCTGAATAAGACATCTCCCACTTACATCATAATTAATTTCATGACAATTAATATGAAGAAAAAATTCTCAAGGCAGCCAGATGTAAGAAAACCATAACCTACAAGGGAAAGAATATTAGGATGACTGAAGGTCTCTATGCTGAAAACTTTTAAGCTATAAGACAGTGGTCATCAACTTTCAGTCTCCTGAAACAAAATAACTTTCAACCCAGTACCCTATATCCCGCTAAACTAAGTTTCATTTATGATTGAGAAATAAAATACTTTAAGAACATCCACATTTTGAAGAAATTTTCCATAACTAAACTGACTCTACAGGATATTCACAGACATATCCTCCACAATTACCAGGGCAGTCCCCCACCACAAAAGTAAACTCACTCAAAAACTTTTGATCAAATTCCAATTTCCACAGTGTAGAAAGCATTAAAAATGTGCACTGGACCTTCAAAAAAATTGATACTAAATATTTTACCACGCTTATCAATATTCTCAATTAATGTGAATGTCTTAAATTGTCCTCTAAAGAAGCAGTAAATGGCTGCCTGGATACAAAACTCAGGCCAGATACCTGTTTCATAAAAGAATCTCATCTTACCTTGAAACTTCAATATAGACTGAGGTCATCTATATTTCAAGTAAATAGAAAGCAAAAAAAAAAAAGGAGGTATTGCAATTTTATTCACAGATACAATAGGTTTAAACCAACAAAAGTAAGCAAGGATAAAAATGGACTTCATATTTGTTAAGGCAATACTCAATATGATTAGATTTTAATTATTAATATTTACACACCCAACCAGAATATGTATGAATTTATAACAGACACTTTAACAGTCATGAGCAACTTCATTTTTTCTAGCTCCATCATTGACAGATTTTAACACTCTTTAGTCAGTGTTGGCTAGATACTTCAATAAGAACCTAAGCAAATAAATTTTAGATTTAAAGGTAACAATTCAACATTTATATTTAATAGACTTCACAGAATATTTCACTATAAAAATACTAAATATACTTACTTATCATCAGCCCATGGAACATACTACAAAATCGATCACATCTTAAGTCACAAATCTAACAGCAGCAAATTTAAAAGAATAGAAATTATCACTTGCATCTTCTTGGACCATCACAGTATAAAAGTTGAACTCAGAAACAATAGGAATACACCCACTCATTAAAAAAAAAATTGAATCTAAATAACCTTATGCTGAAAGATAGCTGGATCAGAAACAAGATTAAGAAGAAAATTACCAAATTTTAGACCAAAATAATAATCAAGAAATGAATTATCAGAACCTTTGGAATACAACAAATGCTATCCTAAAAGGGACATTTATAGCACTGCAAGCCTTCCTATAGAGAACAGAAAGAGGAAGTTAACAACACAATGGGACATCTCAAGGAACTGGAAAAGAAGAACATTGAAATACCAAACCCACTAGTTGAAAAGAAATCACTGAGAACCATTGAAATCCCAAACCCACTAGAAGAAAATAAATCACCAAAATAAGAGCAGAATTAATCAAAATTGAAAACTAAAGGATTATACAATAGATCAATAAATTAAAAGTTTGTTTATTGAAAAGTTCAGTAATATAGATAAACATTTGGCAAACCTAACTAGAAAAAAAAATGAGTAAAATCTCTCATTTCATCAATCAGAAATGGTAAGGAGGAAAAAACAACAGATTCCTAAGAAATTCAAAAAAATCTTAAAGAACAATACAATAAACTCTACTCTCAGAAATATGAAAATCTCAAAGGAAATTGACCAATACTTAGAAGCATGCCACTTTCCAAAAGTTAGTCAGAATGAAGTTGAAATGTTGAACAAACCTATACCAATTTCTGAAATAGCATCAAGTATACAAAATCTCCCTAAAAGAAAAGCCCAGGACCAGATAGCTTCAAGTCAGAATTCTACCAAACCTTTAAAGGGGAAGTATTACGTATATTACTTAATCTTTTATAAAATATAGAAAAAGAAGGAATACTACCCAACACATTCTACGAGGAAAACATCACCTTGATCCCCAAAGCAGGAAAAGACAAAACAAGAAAGGAAATTATAGGCCAATATCAGTATTGAACATTAATTCAAAAATATTCAAAAAGATGCCAAAAAACAGAATCCAGCAACATATCAAACAAATTATACACCACAACCAAATGTGTTTTATCCCAATTTCTTAAGAGTGATCCAATATACATAATTCTATACATATAATTCAGCACATAAACAAATTAAAAATAAAAGACCATAAGATTCTCTCATTGATGAAGAAAAAGCTTCTGATACTATTCATCATTGCTTCATGATCAGAACACTTACGAAAGTTGGTATAGAGAGGACATTTCTTAAACTGATCTAGGCCATCTACAGCAACCCCCCAGCCAATATCCTATTGAATGGAGTTAAATTGAAATAATTTCTACTTAGATCAGGAAGCAGGAAAGGTGGTACATTGTCTTCCCTGCTCTTAAACATTATAATAAAAGGTTTAGCCATCAAAATTGTAAAGAAAAGGCAATCAATAATATCCATATAGGGTCAGAAGAGATCAAATTTTCACTCTTCACAGATTATGTGATTGTATACTTATAAAACACCAGGGATTCTATTACAAAAATCTTAGAAGTGATCAAGGAATATAGCATCATCTCAGGTTTAAAAATCAACACTCATAAACCAGTAAATTTTGTACATACAAACAACAGTCAAGATGAAAAAGTCAAGGACTCTATTCCATTCACAGTAGTGCCAAAGAAGATGAAATTTGGGGGGAGTTTACCTAACAAAGGATGTGAAAGTTTGCTATAAAGAGAATTATGAAACTGTAAGAAAATAAATAGCTGAAAATTTTCATAAATGAGAAAACATACCATGGTCATGGCTGGGAAGAATCAACATTATTAAAATGTCCATACTACACAAAAAATATATATAATTTTATGCAATCCCTACTACAGCTCCACTGTCATATTTTATAGATCTTGAAAAAATAATACTTTATTTTATGTGGAATAAGAAAAAAAACTAGAATAGCCAAGACATTACTCAGGAAAAAAAAAATTACAGGAAAAAAAATCACCCTAACAGACCTCAGACTATATTATAAATCTATAGTGATCAAAACACCATGCTACTGGGACAAAACCAGAGAGGAAGATGAATGGAACAGAATAGATAATCAATATATGAACCCAGTTATTTACAGTTATATGATCATTTATAAGCCAATCAAAAACATTGAGTGGTGAAAAGATTCTCTATTTAACAAATGATGCTGAGTGATCTGGCTGGCAACCAGTAGGAAGACTGAAACTGAAACCAACAATTTTCACAATTAACACAGATAGACTCTAACTGGATTAAAGGTTTGAACTTAAGACAAGAAAATATAATATTATGAAAAGAAAATGCAGGAATTTCTTTCACTCTCTTCTTTCAGAAAAAATCAGCCTGGGTGAATATTTTATAAGGAGGACCCCTTGGGCAATTGCAGCAACATATAAGTACACTACTGAGACCTGATCAAACTGTAAAGCATCTGCACAGCCAGGAACACAGTATGTAAAGCAAGCAGACAGCCCTTAAAATAGAAGAAGATGTTTGTAGGTTATGTGTCTGACAAAGGTTTAATAACCATAAATCATGGACTACTCAAATATATTAGTGAGAAAAGAACAATACGAAAAAATGAGCAGTAACCTGGTGGGGTTTCAGGGTTGAAGCTGTCTTTCTGTTGCTCAACCTAGTTTCTAACATGAAAGCTCAGGATATCTTCCCCATTTGGCTGCCCTGAGCATTTAAATATTGTCGTCATGCATTGGCTTAGTCATTGAGCTCTATGTAAGAAATGAGCTTATCAGGGACTTTGAAGCTTGTCCAGTCCTCAGGCCTCAGTGACACATAGCGAGTATGACAGTACTGTTTTACTTATCCAAGGTGGGAAAACACCACAACTCCGCATGGATCTTTTTTATCCTTATCAGGTTTCAATAGATGTTGTACATTATATGTCTGATTCAACACAGCGCATCAATGTGCATTGTGGCCAAGAAGCCAAAAGTTTACATACACCTAGCATGGAATCAGGATTGATAGAATATTAAAGATAAACTGATATTTCCCATGATCAACATAAATTATTGCACATGTGGATTACACTTTTGGACAAAGTGCCTCCCCAGATTTTGTGAGGGAACATTCACTAGACATATAACCATCTCAAACAAACCTACTCTAGAGAACTAAAACATCTTGAAAAGTAGAACTGGGAATTTTGTGAGGTACCATTTAGGTCTGACAGATCATTGTCTGATCATTGGGCTTGATTTCTTGGGCATGGTTACAAAACAAAATTTAGGAAGCACGACTTTAGTGTTGGGAAAGGAACCCCACTCTTTGTACCCATTTGAACCCAACAACAAACCCACACAACAACTTCACATGCTACGCAGGAATAATATTAAGCTTTAAGATGGTAACCTAGGGCAGGCAACATCCATTGTGATGTCCTCCATGGTGACCATGTAGTGACTTCATCCTGGAATGTTGTGCGATCCAGGGTTCTGGACAAAGATACTCACTAGAATTTTTTGCTCACTTCAGCTGGTGTTCTACATTGTATGATACAGAACATTTCTTAGATATCCATCCACAGACAGATAAGTGATATTTCAATTTTGCTTTATTGATTTCATTATCATCTGAGATTACAGTTACTAGGCTTACACAACAATTGAGGTTCTGTATAGCATTGAGACTAAAGTTTTATTCCAGATGGTAATACTGCATAGAGACACTTAAGTGGGATGCTCTGTGTTTTGTCGGTTCTTTCTTTCTTTCTTTTTTTTTTTTTTTTTTTTTTTGAGATAGAGTTTCAATTTGTCACTCACAGTACCATGCTGTGACATCTATCACCAGGGTTCAGGAAATTCTTTTCCTCACCCACACCAGTAGCCAGTAGCAGGATGGGGAGGCACATGCCTAATGACAAGCTAATTTTTGTTGCAGACTGGCTGGGAAAAATTTAAAACTCACCAAGAATATGGTGACCCATTCCTTACCTTCAGACATCAAAGATGGAATATATTTCAAACTAGGTTTTGTGGCCAGGGGTTGTTCTTCATGCTACTCATCGTGACAATTTGAAAGGTCCAGTGAGTTGAATTGTGTGAGCTTCTGAATTATAGACCAGCCCCAGGACCAGTTAGATGCCTATCTCTGAAAAATAAAAAATAGCCACATGTTTCATAGGCTCCTGGTATGCCAGCTAAGGGAATAGGTTCGCTTTATGAAAATACTTGAAGTTGTCTGTGAGATATCTTACCAGAGTACTCTGCCAAGTGTAAAAGAACAAGACTCTGTCTCAATAAATAAATGGAGAAAACTATTTCTATTGGAGTTACTTGTCATTTTTACTTTTTTGTTTTAGAGACAGAAACTTGCTTTATTTATCACAATCAGCAAAATTCTGTGGTGTCTATAGATCACAGCAACCTCCAATTCCTGAGCTTAGGTTATTTACTTGTCTGAGACACCCTAGTATCTGGGACAACAGATGCATGCCACACTGTGTTATTATTTTTACTTTTGACCATGGATCTAGTGTTGAAAATTTCCCCCTAGATTAGCTGTCAATTGGAGAAATTATTCTTTTATAGAGACATTTTTATCCTACAAGCCCTATTAGTCAAGACTTCACATTTGAAAAAACTTTGATCTTTTGGTATTGTAGGTTCTTGTAGTCACTCTAAACTGCCCACACAGTGAATTCTTGAGTCAAGTTTGGTTTTTTATGCATACTAAAATATCCAGATTAAACACTACACCATTTCTGTTGCATTTTTCAATCTTATCCAATATTCCTTTGCCACAATCAGACCAAGACCAGGGACAGACATCTGTGCACTACCCCTACCCATCAGATCACCCTCAGTCTCCTAAGGAACCAATTGCAAATGAACTTGTTCTGACTCATTTTTCCATTCTCCCCCTGGGGACCACAATAAATTTCCTCCTTTAGTTATTCATATATTCCATGTGCCTACTGATCTTTCCTAATAATTTAGCTCTTGGAAAATGTACCAAGCAAAATCAAAATTCATTTCTTTCTTTCTTTCTTTTTTTCTTTCTTTCTTTCTTTCTTTCTTTCTTTCTTTCTTTCTTTCTTTCTTTCTTTCTTTCTTTCTTTCTTTCTTCATTATTTTTCAGGAGACCAACTCGCACTATGTTCCCCAGGTTAGATTGTCCATGATATCAACCTTCCACACAATGCCATTCAACTTTTCAATTGAAGTGATCCTCCTGCCTCAGCCTCTGAAGTATCTGGAACAACAGGTTAGGGATAAAATACTTGACTACCTTTTGTATTTGAGTAGAAACGTGAAATATCAGGGATCAGGTTGTCTTTCAGTTGCTCAGCCTTGTCTCTTACAAGAAAGCTCAGGGGGTCTGCTCAATTTGACTGTGCAGAGCATCAAAATATTGTAGTCATGCACGGGTTAAGTAATTGAGCTCTACTAAGGAAATGAGCTTATCCTCAATTCTCCATGACATAGAGGGAGTATGTCAGCAATGTTTTACATATCCGTGGTGAGAAATTACCACAACATTGCATAGATCTCTTCTCTTTTATCCTTATAAGGCTTCATTAGTTATTATGTATTATATACATAATCCAACACCACTTTTCTTTTTTTTATTAAATGATAGCTGTATACATTAATGCAAACATGGGGTAGAGTGTAGTGTTTTCACATACAACTTGAAATAGCCTCATCAAACTGGTTAACATAGACTTCGTGCCATTTACTTAGTATTGTGTTAAAAAATTCATACTCTAGATCTAGAAAAGTTTACTTGGACCCTTGTTAGACAGACCATACAGGTGATCTTTCTAGTCACCCTCCAACCACTCACCTGCCCATCTCCCTTCTCCCCAATCCCCTCCCCATATTCTTGGGCTAAATTTAGGTTGTAGCTTTCATTTGAGAACTATAAATTAGTTTCATAATATGGCTTAGCAAAATATCACAAGAATGGAAGAAAAAGTATCCAATGCCAACATCACTTTTCAATGTGCATTGTGGCCAAGAAGACAAAAGTTTAGACACACATAGCACAGAATTCAGCATTGAGGAAAATTTAAAGTTAAGCTGATATTTCTCATGATCATCATAAATAACTTTAGGCATGGAGTACACTACCGGACACAGTGCCTCATCATATTTTGAGAGAAAACCTCTATTGAGACACATACCATCCAAAACAATCCTATTCTAGAAAAAGAAGTAAATAATTCAAATAATTAATGAAAAGTAGAAATGGGAATTGTGTGATGTAACATTTAGTTTTGTCAAATCTTTGTCCAATCATTGGGCTTGATTTCTTTCTTTCTTTTCTTTTTCTTTTTCTTTTTTTTTTTTTTTTTTTTTTGAGACAGAGGCCCACCCTGTGCCCCTGAGCAGAGTGCAGTGGCTTGTTAGTTCACTGAAACCTCAAACTCCTGGCTTATGGGCATCCTGCTGCCTAAGCCTCTGGAAGCTTCTGGGATTATAGGCACTTGCTGTGGTGCCCAGCTGAGTTTTTCCTTTTTTTTCATGAGTCAGGGTCTCACTTTCTCTCAGGTGAGTCTCAAACTCACGAGCTCCAGCGATTCTCCCTCCTCAGCCTCCCACAGTGCTGAGATTACAGATGTGAGCCACCATGCCAGGATGATTTCTTGTTCTGTAAGATCACAGGGCAGTACTACGTATAAACCACAGTCTTCCATTAGATTACAAATCCATGACTTTAATTGGAAATAATGTGTTGTTGAATCCCTTGGCCATGGTTAGAAAACAAAATTTAGGATGCAGCATTTGAGTGTGGAGAAATGAATCACACATTTTGTAACAGTTTTAACTCAACAACAAACAAGTACAGCAAGTATGAATGCTTAGCAGGAATAAGATTAAGCTTAAAGATGGTAATACATGGCAACAGCTATTGTGATGTCATCCATGGTGACCATGTAGTGACTTCATCCTGGAATGTTGTGGGCTTCAGACTTGTGGTCAAAAATACTTACTGGACATTTCTGTTCACTCCAGCTAGTGTCCTGCAAGTGTTTGATCCTGGATTGTAGAGAATGCCATGAGCCAGATGATATTTGAGCAAGATGATTTGCAGCTGGGGGTGGACTCTCAGGCAATTTGTCCACAGAAGCTCCTTATTGAGAAAGAGCCCAAGCCTTCAGCATATGGTCATTTTTAATTAGTCCCCTCACTTATATTGTTTTGTCTCAATAAAAGGTAGTGTAGAAGTTGCTCAGGGTTACCCTGCAAAGAAGGGCTAGCCCATCTCCCACAAGCTTGTACTTCTAATCTGCATCATGTCTGTTTTTTTCCTGCAGTGATGGAGACCAGGGCAACAGAGGCCCAAGGTGTTGCAACACTCTGGCGTAAGTCAGCAGTATACAGCAGGACACAACACAACACCAGGGATGTGGACCAAAGGGGAAGTGACACTCTGAAATAAGTGAAGTCTTTGGTAGACAATAGGGGGAAGTTCAAAGGAAAACTCCACTCAGGGCAAGTGGGAACTTTGGCCAATAGAATCTAGGAATCCTCACTCAGAATAAGTGAGGTGTCAGATAAAATTAGTGAAGACATAGGTAACTTTCTGTTTGGTGAGTCATGAGAATTAGAAACTGAGGAAGATAGTGATGTTCAAGCAGAATCTGAAAGTGAGGAGAATACTGAGATTCTGTGGGAAACTGGACCTAAGGAGAACTGGTAATAAAAAGTATATAATATAGACACAAATAAGCATGTAATTACCTCTCTGGCCACTATGGCTCCTCAGATCAAACAATTGGAAGACCAAGAAAATAGTCAGAAATGCCAACTTAAAACAACCAATATTGCCCTCAGCGCCTCCCTATGTAAATGAACCACTTGTGACTACTGTTCTGAAGGCTGTGATAGAAGAGCATAGAACTGGTGACGCTGACAGGGAAGATACTTTAGAGATTATTCTGGTTACAGTCACTGATATTTTTCCTGATCTGCAACACTCTGAAGGGTGCCAACATTTTGATCACCATATGATTACCTTTGCAGTTCTGAAAGATAAAACAGGTCATAGTATACAATATGGTATGAAATTCTCATTTTATAGAATCTGTTACAGGGGCTTGCACAAGAACAGTGGCTCATTCTTTATGACTTGGATATGATAACCAGAACTGTTCTTGAATCTGGACAGTATTTACAGTTCAAAACATGTTGGGAGGAGGCAGATGACCAGATGAAACACCAAAACCATCAGAGAGGAGTCCCAATAACATCAGAACAGTTTACTGGTTCTAGTCAGTGGCTGGATATTCCCAATCCACTTCAGTACAATGACATTGCTGTAGTCCAGACAAGACTGTGTTGCCTTAGGATCTGGGAAAATTTTCAGGCTCCTGGAGATGTCTCTAAATCTGTTATTAACTTAATGCAGTTGGGGGATGAAACTTATACTGACATTCTAGCCTGACTATAAACTGCATTCAATAAAGCTGCCTAGCCAGAGCTCAGAGACATAATATTCCAAACTTTAGCATTTGAGAATTCTAATTCTGAGTGTCAAAAGGTCCTGCAACCTTTGAGAGCACAAAACACTCAAATATATACAGGCATGTGCTGACATAAAAACGGAATCGTAGAAGCCTAATTTACTTCCTGCTGTTTTAAAAGAAGGGGTAAGTTCATATCAGCTTAACTGTTATAAATGCAGAAAAGTGAGACGTAGAAGAAAAAAGTGTTGGAAAGTAAAAGTCTATGGCAAAAACAGTGACCAAGACTTATAAAAGGAAACTCACTGGGTTATGTCCCAGATGTAAGAAAGCATCCCACTGGGTGAGTGAGTATTGATCTCAATTTAATAAGAAAGGAACAGTTTTGGCATAGGAAAACTAGAAGGCGAGCCCTGCCCAGGACCCACTGACAAAGAATTTGGGACAAATAATGATTCATTCACCAGCAACTTCGCTGTAGTCAGTCTCTTTTACATGCTAATTCAGGCAAAGTTACTTTGGACTTACCAGCATATAATGTCCTTTTATTTCCCAATAAGGGAGCAAAAGAATTGAAAATAGATGTGTGTGGTCCTCTGCCCCCAAGTACTGTTAGATTGTTGCTTGGGAAAAGAAAATTAATATTTCAGAAAATGTTCCTTCTCGATGGTAATTACGTAGGGGAAATACTGATCATGATCTTAGTAAAACAACCAACTCAAATTTTGGCTATAAAAAAGATTGCTCAATTGTTACTCTTGCCATGCATTAAGTTACAAGGTATGGGAGAAAAACATGCTGATGAGCCTGGTAGTAGAAGCCATGTTTTCTGGAAAACATCTTTCGATAAGTGTAGGCCTCAGCAAACTCTGACTTTGAAGGATAAAACTTTTACTGGCCTGCTAGACATGGGCACACATGTTTCACTAATGACTTTAATCAGTTGCCCATGTAATGGCTGAAACAACTTGTTTATATTACCTTTTTGGCATCAGAACTCTAGTTTCAATCTTTCAGAGGATTTTACCTTTGTCCTGCTTGAGGCCAGATAAGCAGAATTCTCAAATTCAACCATATATAGCTGACATTGTTATTAAATTATGTGGTTGTGATTTGCTTCAGCAATAAATTGCTTTGATAAACATACCATCCCCTAATGTTTATTCCTTGTAAATGTCAAATTTAGCATAGACGCTACTGCCCCCAAATATGCTCTCAACCCAATCCAGTGTGGGTTGAGCAGTGGCTGTTAACTATGGAACAACTGGATGCTTTAAAATTAATAGTTAAGAAGCAATTGGAGGAAGGGCACAGAGAACAATACAGGAGTTATGGCATTCTCTGATTTTTGTGAAAAAAAAAAAAAGAAATCAGGCAAATGCAGGATGCTCACTGACCTTCACAAATTTCATGAATCTATAATACCCATAGGAACATTGCAATTAGGACTTCCTATATCCTCTATGATTTCCTCTTATTTGCATTTGTATGTTATTGACTTAAAGGTTTGTTTCCTTACCATATACCTGCATCCTGAAGACTGACCACGTTTTGCTTTTTCAGTTCCTGTCTAAAATCAGCAGAAGCCTCCCAAGCATTATCAGTGGAAGCTTCTGCCACAAGGTATGTTGAATAGTCCTACACTGTGTCAATGATTTGTTGATCAACCATTATAGATTCTTAGAAGGAGATACTTCTAAGGGGAAGATATTCCTTCTGTAAGGAGAAGATACTTAGAAGGAGATTCTTAGAAGAAGATACTTAGAAGATGCTCCTTCTTTAAGGAGAAGATACTTAGAAAAAGATTCTTAGAAGGAGAAGATACTTAAGAGATATTTATAAAGAGATACTTAGGAGATTCTTAGAATAAGATTCTTAGGAGATTCTTAGAAGGAGATACTTAAGAAATACTAGAAGGAGAAACTTAAAAGATTAGGAGATTCTTAGGAGAAAATTCTTAGGAGATACTTAGAAGGAGATACTTATGAGATTCTTGGAGAATATACTTAGGAATATTTAGAAGGAGATTTTTAGAAGGAGATACTTGGAAGATACTCCTTCTCTAAGGAGAAGATACTTAGAAGGAGATTCTTAGAAGGAGATACAGCCTACTTTATTCATTATATGGATGACATCTATTGGCACATTAGAGTTTGACAGTTTTACAAAAAATGTTTGATCAAACTATTTATATTAAAGTCTTATCGTCTTCATATTGCTTCAGAAAAGGTGCAAACTACAGCTCCTTATAATTATTTATGATATCAATTGACTCAAACTTAAATTCTTCCCCAATGTGTTCAACTCCAGTTGGATTCCTGGTCTACTTAAAATAATTTTCAAAAGCTTTTGGGTAATATTAATTCCAACCTATGCTTTGTCTAATCTTTTCAAAATTATGGAAGAACCTTAGGACTTAAATAGTTCTTGTTCCCTCACTCTGGAGGCCAAGGAAGAACTACAACTAATTGAAAAGGAGTTTACATAAAAAAAAAATTATATAGTGTTGATGACAGGTTTGCAATTTGACTAATAAATATAGCCACTAGTAATTCCCCAATCAGTTATGTATCAGGTGGATACTCTACAAAAATGATTTTTCCTTTCTAATAGAACTACACAGAAAATATTACAATACTTAGATAAAATTTGTGAATTGGTTGCTAAGGATAGAAATAGAATTTGCCAACTTACAGGTTATGATCCTTATTCTATTTTTGTTCTTTCATAGAAAAACAAATTCAGCTTAATTTTCAATTATCAATATCATGGAAAATTGTTTTTGCATCCTATATAGGCTTTATCACTAATGAATATCCTAATAAAAATATTTAAGTTTTTAAAGCTTACTTTTTGGATTCTCTCTAACGTTGTTGAGAATCTCCAACTTTGGATGCTGCTATCTTTTATACAGATGCCAGAAAGCACGGTAATCTTGGATATACAGTCAGGAATACTTTCAAAGTTGTTGAAAGTCCTTATACCTTAGTTCAAAAAAATAAAACATATGCTTTTTTAATTTTACTTCAAGAATTACATTATGCAATAAATGTGGTCATGGACTCTCAGTTTGCCTGCATAGCTATTAGAAAGCTAGAAACAACAACCATCACTTCCACTGATGAGATTTCTTCTCTCTTTCAATCTATTCAGGCATTTGTAAAGCATCATATTCAACCTATGTATATAACTCACATCCAATCACACACCATTTTACCAGGCCAAATGACCTCATTAAATGCAAAAATAGAGCAAGCATTTATTGGTACTGTTAAAAAAGCCTCTATCTTTCACTCAAACACACAAACTAATGTGAAATGCTCCATAAGAATTTTCACCTTATAAGAACTCAGTCTCAGATTATTTCTAAATGCCATTCTTGTTCATGGATACATCTCACTTCTCTTTCTGGAAGGAATGAATCCTAGATGAGAAGCAGCAAATAGTATATGGAACATAAATGTGACCATTTTGCCATCCTTTGTTAAACTGAGACATGTACATCACTCTGTAGATACTTTCTCTCATTTCTCCTGTGTTACTGCTTTACTGGGAGGAAGGACTCAACATGTCATTCAATATTTGATAGAGTGCTTTAATATTATGGATCTCCCTAAATCTATAAAAACTGATAATGCACATTCTTACTCTAATAATAAATTAAATACCTTCCTATTTTTTTGTAATATTCAATTATCTCATGGTATTCCTTAAAATTCTCAAGGACAAGTCATTATTGAGCATTATTATAAATCACTGAAAGACATGCTAAAGTAACAGAGAGGGGGAGATGATATCCTCCCCTTGAATAATAGTCCTAGGTATATGCTCACTAGCACTCTTTTCACTCTCAATTATCTCAATCTTAGTAATAATGAAAAACAGCTGCACAATGTCATTGGACATCTCTTTCATTCACCATCTTCTCCAATACAACAACCAATTTTTTTTATTTCTTATAGCATAACTATGTACATTAATGCAATCATGGGGTACAGTGTGCTGTTTTCATATACATTTAGAAATATTCTCATCAAACTGCTTAACATAACCTTCATGGCATTTTCTTAGTTATTGAATAAAGATATTCATACTCTGCTTTTAGAAAAATTCACTTGTATCCTTGTAAGATTAGCCATAGAGGTGTCCCCAACAATCACCCTTCCTCCCCACATTCACCACCCTCACTTCCTGTCTCCCACCCCATTCCCATATTCCAAGGCTATAATTAGATTATGACATTCCTATAAAAGTTATGAATTAGTTTCAAAAAAGTGCTGTGTACATTGGATACTTTTTCTTCCATTCTTGAGATATTTAGCTAAGAAGAAAATTTTCCAATTCCATCCATATAAACCTAAAGGAGGTAAAGTCTCCATCTTTCTTTAGGGATGCATAGTATTCCATGGTGTACATATACCACAATTTATTAATCCATTCGTGGGACAATGGGCATTTGGGCTTCTTCCATGACCTATCAATTATGAATTGGGTTGCAATAAACATTCTGATACAAACATCTTTGTTGTAATTCAATTTTGGTTTTCTGGATATATACCTAATAAAGGAATTGCAGGATCTAATGGCAGGTCTATTTTTAGTTCTCTCAGTGTTCTCCAGATGTCTTCCCAAAGTAATGAATTAATTTGTATTCCCATCAGCAGTGTAGAAGTGTTCCTTTTTCTCCACATCCACTCAAACATCTCTGGTTTTGGAATTTTGTGATATGGGCTAAATTTACTGGGATTAGGTGGTTCTTCAAAGAAGTTTTGATTTTCATTTCTCTGATGATTAAGGATGGAGAGCATTTTTTCATATATCTGTAGTCCATGTGCCTATCTTCTTTAGACAAATTTCTATTCAAGTTTCTTGCCCACCTAAGATGGGATCATCCCATTCATTCTCTTCTTGGTAATATATTTGAGTTCTCTGTGTATGATGGTTATTAAATGTTTGTCAGAGACATAACTACAAAAATTTATTCCCATTCTGAGAGGGGCCTACCCACTTTACTTACTGTGTTCTTGGATGTGCAGAAATTTTTTAAGTTGACCATGACCCAAAAGTGTATTTTTGATATTACTTCAATTGCCCAAGGGGTCCTCCTCATAAAATTTTCACCCACGTAAATTTCTTTAAGTTTTTTCCCTATGCTTTCTTCTAGAATTTTCATAGTTTCACGTCTTAAGTTTAAATCTTTAATCCAGTGAGCATCTATCTTAGTTAAAAGAGAGACTGATAGGTGAAAGATGTGGATCTAGTTTCAGTCTTAAACAGGATGCCATCCAGTTAGAGCAGCACCGTTTGTTAAATAGGAAATCTTTTCCCCACTCAATATTTTTAATTACATTGTCAAAAATCAGATAACAGTATGTGACTGTATTCATCTCTTTATTCTCTATTCTGTTCCATACATCTACCTCTCTGTTTTTGTGCCAGTACCATGCTGTTTTGATCATTATTGCTTTATAGTATAGTCTGAAGACTGGCAACATAATTCCTCT
>CAUYTI010078889.1:0-11356 GCA_963575145.1 Galago senegalensis
GAGAACACTTAGAGAACTAAAAATAGACCTGCCATTTGATCCTGCAATTCCTTTATTAGGTACATATCCAGAAGACCAAAAATCGCATTACAACAAAGACATTTGTATCAGAATGTTTATTGCATCCCAATTCATAATAGCCAGGTCATGGAAGAAGCCCAAGTGCCCATCAATCCACAAATGGATCAATAAACTGTGGTATATGTACACCATGGAATACTATGCAGTCACAAAGAAAGATGGAGACTTCACCTCCTTTATGTTTACATGGATGGAGCTGGAAAATGTTCTTCTTAGTGAAGTATCACAAGAATAGAAGAAAAAGTATCCAATGTATACAGCCCTATTATGAAACTAATTTCTAGCTTTCATATGAAAATTATAACCTAATTATAGCCTAAGTATAGGGGGAGGGGGATGAGGGGAGAGAGGGATGGATGGGTGGAGGAAGGGTGATTGGTGGGAACACCTCTATGGTTTATCTTGCAAGGGTACAAGTGAATCTTTCCAAAATTAGAATATAAATATCTTGGCTCAGTGCCTGTGGCTCAAGTGGCTAAGGTGCCAGCCACATACACCTAAGGTGGCAGTTTCGAATGCAGCCTGGGCCCACCAAACAACAATGTTTGCTGTAACCAAAAAATAGCCAGGCATTGTGGCTGATGCCTGTGGTCCTAGCTACTTGGGATGCTGAGGCAGAAGACTTGCTTGAGCCCAGGAGTTGGAGGTTGCTGTGACCTGTGATGCCATGGCACTCTACTCAGGGGGACAGCTTGAGGCTCTGTCTCAAAAAAAAAAAAAAGAATATAAACATCTTAACACAATAACTAAGAAAATGACATAAAGGCTATTTTAACCAGTTTGATGAAAATATTTCAAATTGTATGTGAAAATACCACACTGTATCCCATGATTACATTAATATACACAGCTATCATTTAATAAAAAAAAGAAAAAAAATTTAAAAATCTAAAAAGAAAAAGAAAAAGAAAGGGAAATAAAGACATTGCCATATAAGCAAAAACTGCTAAAAGACATACTAAAGTATACTTCAGGGTAAAAGTAAATACAGTAATTCAACACTTGACATTATTAGTAATCAGATAAATGATCTGTCACAAAGAGATGCTACTTCACACCTACTAAGATAGCCTTGATCAATAGTCAAATAATAATAAGTAGTAAGGATTTGGCAAAATAGAACCCCTGCAAACTGCAGGTGAGAATGTAAAGTGATGCAGCCACTTCAAAAGCAGTCTGACAATTTCTCAAAATTTCTAACAAAGGTTCCATATGACCCAGAAATTTCATTCCTAGATATATACCCAGGAAAAATTTTTTAAAAAGTAAAAAAAAAAAAAAACTTATAAAGCAACAATCATAGCAGCGTTATTCATAATAGTCAAAAAGTGGAAACAATCAAAAATCCCCATAAAGAGAAGAACAGATAAATTATGGCATGATCACACAATCCAAATCTAGGGAGAAAACTAAAGGGTCTCCTTATGATTTGAATTACGTGTACTTATGATGAAAGCTGGAGATAGGGAACGGCGCCTATAGCTCAACCGGCTAAGGCGCCAGCCACGTACACCTAAGGTGGCAGGTTCGAATCCCCAGCCGGGGCCGCCAAACAACAATGACGGCTGCAACCAAAAAATAGTCGGGTGTTGTGGCGGGCGCCTGTAGTCCCAGCTACTTGGGAGGCGGAGGCAGGAGACTCGCTAGAGCCCAGGAGTTGGAGGTTGCTGTGAGCTGTAATGCCATGGCACTCTACCCAGGGGGATAGCTTGAGGCTCTGTCTAAAAAAAAAAAAAAAAAAAAAAGAAAGAAAGAAAGAAAGAAAGCTGGAGATAGTCATTAATGGCTAACATGTAAATGAGTTTCAAAATGCTGTCTACTTCACTCCAGACTCATGTGTAAACCCTGTAACACCTTGGAAGAGACAAGCAGAGAGGAACCTGGGACACTTTTGTGATCCAGAGGGGATCAAACTCTACATATAATCTGAATAAAAACACATCTTCTCTATTAATTAAGTGAACTGATTCTCAAGTACCTAAAATGAAAGTATAGACAGGAGGGAAAAAGGAATGATGGGAAATTATTCTCATAAGATATTAAAATTATTACAAAGTAATAACAAAATAGTATGGTACTAGATTCAGAACTGATAATTCGAGGGCATTATAAGAAAACCCAAGACAAACCAGTATATAGGTGTACTTAGTTTTCTGGACAGTATTTCAAATCAGTAAGGATCATATGAACTAATCAAAAAATGGCATTCCAACAATTGGTTAGCCATAAAGAAAAAAACGTGGATGAAATTTTTATAATTTCAATTGTATAAATCCCAGTTTGAATCAAGAAAAATTTAAATGCAGGGAAACAAATATATGAAAATACAAGGTGACATGAAAAAAATAGCACATTTTATTCCTCTAAAGTTGAAAAGACTTTAAAATAAGACACAACATCCAGAGAAAAGACTGATAAATTAAATTGCATAAATACTTCCTAACAGAAATCACCCTGACTAAAGGAATTGTATCACACTAAGAGAATACTTGTTTTTGTTTTTGTTTTTTTTCTGTAGAGACAGAGTCTCACTCCATCGCCCTCAGTAGTGCGCTGTGGCATCACACTGCTCACAGCAACCCCCAGCTCCTGGGCTTAGGCTACTCTCTTGCCTCAGCCTCCTGAGCACCTGGGACTATAAGAGCCTACCACAAGGCCTGGCTATTTTTTGTGGCAGTTTGGCCAGGGCCGGGTTTGAACCTGCCACCCCGGGTATATGGGGCCGGGGTCCTACTCACTGAGCCACAGGTACCACCCTGAGAATACTTGTAACATATATGTACACTCTTATATCACATGTCACAGAATGTACACATATATACTTCATAGACAGTGATAAATTAAAAGTTGTCTAACCTATAGAGCCCTAAAAAATTAGGTATGAAATAAATCAACATAGGAAATGTTAAACACAAATAAAAGCAACTTATTTGGAAGAACACTTTGAAAACTTCTGATGGTTTAAAAGAAAGAATGAATTTATAATTAGGGCATAAGGAGAATATGGGAGGGAAACAAAGACTCTTAAATCTGTTTTAAAAAACTCATTCCTTCTGGAATAATGTCTCTGACTTTACCCTCAATGAGATAAAATTAGACTCAACCTGAAGCAAGCCCAAAAGAGAATTTAGAGAATAAATTGAGTGGAGAAAGTACTCTATATATATACAATATTTTCATTGCTAATAAACAGAGAGTTATACACATCCTTTTTTAATTTGTACTACTTTATGCTTGAGTGTATATAATACTACCCTTAAGTTTTATTTTCACTAAGAACATACCATAAAAATCTGCCAAGTAAATTATATGAATTTAAAGCCTGCTTACTTTTCTTTGCTCTTTTCCCCCTAACAGCTATGCTTCAATACTAGTCACATGAAAAACTAAGTGGTGAAAAACACCACATAAATTTAATTAAAAAGAAAACATTACTTATTAAAGGAGTAATCGATGACTTTTGAAAGGCATGTGTTTCCAGTATGTTTTCCATTATACCTCAACGTGCATGTCTGGGTTTGTAATTCTAGGCTGCTGTTTGGGGGTACAATAAATGACTCCATGCTCTGTATTTATGCTATTTGCCTCTTTTCTTTCACAGATTTAACACTTATTTGTGGTGAAGTCTGTGAAATGTGGCCACTGCTAGCCAGAGAAGACCATGGGTTTATATCATTTCCCAACATTAATGACAGCAGTGTGCCAGGGCTCGGCACACACACTCATGGGAAGGCCTTGGTAAATGTTTGTCTAAGCTCATGTGCTGGGCTCAAGTTCATAGCTCTCTTGCCAGCTCCCACTTTGAAAGATGCCAATCTTCTAGAGCATAAAGGTCCGGCTGTGTGAAGCCAGACTGACCAGCTCCAAAACTACTAGCTGTTTGATCTTTAACATTTTACCTAACTTCACTGTACCTTAGTTTTTTCATTTTCAAAATAATGCTAATAAGTTTCTTGTAATGATTGGTTATATTCATTAAATTAAAATGCCAGGTATGGTACCTGTAAGTAATGTGAAATCAATTAAGTATTAATCATTTACATAAGAATGATGAGGCAAATAGTTTTTAACATATTAGCAAGTTATTATTATAACTTAGTGACAATTATATTCCTACTATAATACCAAGTGCTATGGATACAGAAATAAACAAAAGAGAAAAAGTCCCTGCTATCCTGGAGCCTACATTCTAGACTGAGCCTCTGCAAGGCATCTAGGATTACAATGAGCTTTTGTTTTGACATCTGTACTCCCAAACTCACAACCCTAGCAGATCCCAAAATCACAGAAATGCTTTCCTACCTACGTGAATTTGTATGAGGATGCCAACTTTCTCTTACTTTTGTATAATTGTAGAAGGGCCTACTTATCTATCACAATGAGGTACAACAAAATACAAAGGAAGGAAGAAAAAGGAGAACCAGGGCTAGAGGGAGGAAATTGACTCATAATGACCATCAGTAAAGGGAAAACACCCTATCCAAACAAAACTCCCTTATCAAAATATGGAACGTTCTATTTAACACTTTAGGGGAATCGAAATACGAAGTCATGAACAAGAATGCAGAGGCTATCCAAGGGAGTCAAAGTGTGAATAGATGAGTTAGGATTTAGCAGCATCGTTCTTGTAGACATGTGGATGAAACAAAATGTTACAGGAGTGCACAGAAAGGAATTTTTCTTTTTAAGTGGGGAAGGTAGATGGACATAACATATAAAGTTACATGTGAAAAGAATTGGAACAGATCAGGGATTTTCAGATAAAGATAATAACATTTTGCAAAATATTATACTTCAAATGGCAGCTGTGTTTTAAAATGACCAGAATTTTAGTAACTTCCACCCTAACTTTTACTGAGCACCTGAAACCACACAAGTCTAGCTGTTTACAGCTTCATTGAAGGAGTATTAGACAGATTTAGTTGAAGCTTAGGAGGATGCAACAGAGAATAGACACCTGAGTCTAGAGATTTAAGTTAGATCCAAATTGTGAAGTATGCTGTTCATGCCACACTTCAGAGTGTGGACATTGTCTTCCTTGTAACATCATAGAAGATACGTTAGCAGGGAAGAAAAGATATTAGAGATGAGTTCTGACTTAAGACAGTGGTACTAGAAGTAAGAAAGAAAGACTAAAGATAAATTGGCAAGGATAGGTGGTAGGTTCTGTTTTACACATTCGACCAATATTCATTGAGCAACTTCTTTTCATTTTATTTTGTTTTTTACTTTTTGTCACTCTTTCCCCCCTTATAGCTATATTTCATAACTGCCTTTGAATAATTAAGTGGTAAAACATGACACATGAATTCAATTGAAAATAAAACATTGCTTTTTATAATAGTAATGAATGATTTTTGAAAATCATGTGCTCTTACTATATTAGTTACACTTTCACTGCATTTCTTAGTTTTTGGAAATTTAGCTAAATAAGGCACATAAATCTCACCCTTACGTAGCTTATATTTTAGTGATCTAAAAACAGAGAAGACATCTAACATCTCTTATATGATAAGTGCTCAATCATATCATTGGAAGAATTAATAGATGGTTTGAGTTAATTCAATGAAAGAATGACTTCAAGTTAGAAGATTGGCTAAATATTAAAATCATTAAGCCAGATAAATGTATCAGAAGTACATTTATTATTACTGGAAAACTAGATAATGGTCTGTACCTTCTATTTGGATTAACCTTTTACTAAGAAAAACAAAGTGTTTTTATGTTTCTCTGTGAGAGAGAGAGGAAGAGAAGTGCATGAGGGTAGAGATGAATTAAGAATTTAGGAATCACACTGAAATGTTACTGCCAAATAAAGGACCTGAAGTATTCTCTAGTGATTCCAGATGGGGAGGAAAGTTATTGTGTAAAAAGAAAAGTTTTCCAAAGGAAATAAGACTTAAGTGGTAATTGGGATCAGATAATTTGAGAAGAAACAGATGGGAAGGATGTGTACCAGATAGAGGAACAACATGATCAGAATACGTGAAGGTGAGGAATAGACAAGTGCATTCTTGGAGAAAGCAAAGGAAACATCTCGGGTGGGAGGGGAAGAGTATACGAGAGAGACATGTGGACCAATGGAGTGGGAGGCAAATCATAAAGGTGAGGTTGATAATAAGATTTTTTTTCCCCATCAAAAACCTCTCTACTATCTTTCATTCCCTTGAGTCTTAGTAAAACCAAGATCATTGCAAAATGTATACAAAATTATGTTGTGTTTCAGCTGCTGCCTTACTCTGCTGGGGGCAATCACCTCACCGTAAACAACGAAAATGTGAAAATGTCTCATTATCCTACTTCCAGGCAATATACTAGACTACAGAGTATTCAATTTTCTTTTTAATTCCAAATAAACAATGGATACATTTGTAGAGGAAGTTCGCTTTAATAAATATTTAAGGAATACTTAATATCTATCACCTGTTTGTCTGAATTTCAAAACATTCAAATTTAACTGGATATTCTATACACACACATATATATAGAATAGAGTCTAATATATATATATATATATATATATATATATATATATATATGATAGAGTCTAATTTCTCTCATAGTTCTAGGAGGAGTTAAGGTATTTAAAAAACATATATATATATGTATATATTTTTCTCTATAGGAGTTACACCTTTGTTAAGTTGCATAGGCAAGGGAAAAAAAATAAAACAAAGGAGAAAAAAACACCCACTCATTTCAATGCAAAGTGATTTAAAACAACTCTAAGCAACTGCCAATACTTCTTACTTCTTATAGGCTAAATGCATGAAAGGGTTACGCTTCAAACCTCCCTTCAACCTTTTGTCCTTGGGCTCCTATTTACCTTAATGGAAATCCCTTTTCCAAGGCACCACACAGAGATTTGAAACGCTGGGTTAAAGGTCACCCTGCATCTCCAAGAATAATAAATTTGCAATTTGTACTTTTCTGACCTCTAGAAATATTTTTTGGTGTTTGAGGCCAAAGAAAACAAAGCAGTGCTTTAAAAGGACTGGGGAGCTATCAATTGATCAATTTAAGTGGGATTATCTGATAATTGGGTAAATACATTGTTGTTGATGTGCAGAAGAAGGAAGATGTGCCAAGAAAACATTAATGCCAAGGCCTAGATTTATTTGCTAATCCTTGAAGAAGGCAGTTTACAGAGGACGTGAGTAATTGCTCTGCTAACAGATTTATTCTTTATTTAGACCTCATTTGGGGCTTAAATCCTCCCCTCTCTTTCCAGCAGTTCAAAATCTGGCCTGAGTCCTGCTGCCCACAGTGGTAGGCTTTGGAGCCCTCCTAGTCATGTTCAGACTCCAGTTTGGTTTTACATGCACTGATGTAACTGCAGACCAGTGTCTAGCCAGATGTGCTTTATGGGAATGAACTTTCAAGAATTTTCCATTTGATTGGGCTACCTGGAGAGAATTGCCTCTTCTCTGCAGCCATTTTATTTTTTAGAAAAGCCCTAAGAACACCATGATTTAGAGGGAAGATCCCTAAACTAGACTCCAGGAAACTAAGTTTCTAGTCTTGACTCTGTCCCTAATTATTATTGTGACCTTGATTAATCAGATTCCATTGTCTGTTTGACCTTTAATTTCTCATTTATGAGTCAAGGGAATAGAACTGAAATTGCTTCCAGCTCAAACAGTCAATAATAGAATGAAGCAATTGATCTTTTGCACTGCATGTTAAGCATGAAGACCCAACTACCAGGAGGGTTCACGATTCTCATTTCTATCCTTCCTCATAACCACATGTTCTCTCTACAACATGAGCCACATGGGCAATCTTGAAATTTTCACCGAGAGAAATCAAAAAATTGCAGAGTAGGACAACTTTCATTTGTTCAAAATGTTTATGCAAAATTTTCAGTGACTATTGAAATCCCACTATGTATGACTCATTTTAGAAATAATGTCCTTTTAGGAAAATTATTACCAAATCTAAACCTAAATGTATGTGTGTGTATGTGTGTGTGTGTAATCTTCCCCTATAATTCTTCATGCTAACAATGACCTCTTTAAAATTACAAAATAGAATTCTATAAGCGATGGCCCTCTTTTTTTATTACTTTCTTGATCTGCTCAGCCAGATTTCATGCCTCAATTTCACAGCTAACTTTTCTAGAAACATCTATGGTTGAAACCGGCAGTATGCAATAAAAATAAACAAACAGCCTGCCAGCCTGCCTGCCTTCCTTCCTTCCTTCCTTCCTATTTATTTACTTTCTTATCTATAAGATTATTTGGATATGATAAGTTTGTACTATTTAAAGCCATCTCAATTCACAAGAACAGAATAGGACCATGATATTGAGAGATTTCTTTTTAGTTTATATCTTATTTGTGAGCAAAGGATCTTAAAAGGACACATTTATTTGGAGAAAAATCTATAACTACCAATCATACAATCTGTAAAAGCAAATGAGAATAGTTATGCTGTCATGTGAAAAAAATTACAGAATGTATTAGTAGTTATGGTATAAGCTCAGCCTCTTAAGAAATATAAGATAAGAATTATTATAAATCAAACAAGATATAAGTTTCTCACTTTTCTTAGTTTGATGAACAAAAGGCAAGCCTGTGTGATGCTTCTAGGTGTGTGCAGGGAGAAGGGAAACTTGTCAGAAGCCAAGCTTGAGACCAACATAGAAAGGGAATCTCTGTTGCATGAGGTCATTTAAGGGTCTGTGTTCCTTTTGTCTTGATGCTAGAGTATTCCTTTTCCCTGAACGTTTCTCCAAAGGAAGGAAAGTATAAAAGTGAAGTGACTCAGAAGTATCATACATCCTTTCTGCTCACATCCTTTTGACAAAAGATTAGTTGTGAGATCACTCATTATGGCAAGAGAGTCTGGGAGATGTAATCTCTGACTGGATGGCTATGTGGTATACTAACATCAAAAGCTCTACCATAAGAAAAAGAAGTGGAAAAGGAATGTAGGGGCATGTAGCAGTCCTCTGCTTCAGAGATACCCCATGTTATCATGTTCCTAAAGAATCCCTTCTCAATAGGCAAAATATTTTACAATCATTCCTTATGAGAATATTTTAGAATCATTCCTTCAGTTAATGAGAAGGCCAGATAAGGACAGATACTAACTTGAAACTTTTATCACGAGCATAAAACCTCAAAACTGTCAAAGAGTTTTGCTTTTAGGAAAGTCTCTCACGTTTTTAACTAATTATCATGTTTGCCAATTCTTTAAATTTTCTTGAATTCATTTTCAATGCAGATATATATGTTCCATATTTAAGAACCGAGAGTGATGCATTTCACCCTAACTGGAAAGACATTAGAACAGTTGCATACCAAAGGCGGGGAATCTGGAAATAACCTCATGAAAGCAATTTGCACACATCTGGTTAAGTGGACAGACAACCTAATATGCAAAACCAAACCATGGATGGAGTCAATCCCTGACACACACACACTCCCAACTAGAAGGATTATAGTCTTGCTGATTCTCAGAACAAAAAAGCACCTTGCTCTAGGAGTAAATTATTTTAATGATCTTTCTCTCTCATAGCGCCCATGTTCCTGTCTGTGTATCTGTTTTTCTTATCTGCTCCTTCTGAGCAATCTATTTATATTTTATAATCCAAGTTGTGCACAGTACTAGTCAAATTTAACACATTTAGCAGACCTCTTCCCTGGTCACCATCTCACAGTAAGTGGCTTATTGTACATCTCCAGTTCTTGGGTCAGGCATAACTTGCAGAATAATACAGGTTCACTTTTCTTAAATACCAGGCAACATCAGAATCCCTGAATAGGTGCCACTTAGTGGGGCAGTGTGATCTGGGGATGATAAAGATAGCAAGTGCTGTGACACATAAAATTAATACCAGATTTTATCTAAGCTATTATTGATTTTAAGATATATCACAATTTTATGTATTACCAAGATGAAGATAAATGTTGCTGTTTAAAACACAACTCAATTTGACAGTACTGCATCATATAACTGATAAGACATAGTAAAGTAATAAAGTTATGCATACTAACAGTAAATAACTAACAGTTGTTAAGCACTTACTATGTACGTGATTTGCATGTATTAAGTCATATGATTACTATAGCAATCTTATGTAAAACATAAGATATTTAATATAAAAATGAAGAGATCACACTTATTATATCTCTGATAGCTAATTATTTATGCTTTAAAAATGTTTTAAAGGAAGGGAAGCATGCTATCTCATACATTAGAATGTCCATGTTTGAGGTCTCTCTTCCATAGCTGTTCTTCTGTTGTGCCAAATGAAGACACTTGTCACCTTGTATTTATTTTTCTTACAAGTGAAGTTTCTTGGGTAAATTACTTAAAAATTTGTTATTATACCACTCCTTGAACTTTCTTTATGCAGATTCTTCCTGAAGCTCTTTCTGAAGGCACATCCTTTTCTAATCAGAGTTCATCAAAACCTCCAGCTGATATCCAAGGCCAGGTTTATAAGTCTCATTGCAGCAATGGCTAACTACCTAAAAGGGAGTTGTATCTTAGGGATTCTTCCAAGGTGCTACCACTTAACTGTCTGTCACAAGGACACAATCCATGTCCCTCATACCCTCCTGGGAATTAATCTTTCAGATTGAAGTTTCTTGAGCTGTAGGAGCTACAACATGATCTATACTAGATCAACCATTTTATTGTACATATGTGTATGTTCTAATGCCCAATTAAAAAGACATAAAAATTGATCAGTGGCTATTACCTTTGGTTCTCCATCTGCTTGACAACTAAAGACAAAATTTACAAAGTGACTTTGAAGTTAAGGAATTGTTAGACAAGATGAGCTTGGAATTCAATAAGAACAAATAAATTCAAAGAAATGTTTTGCCTAAATGACTCTTCTGAATATATTTCTTGACAAACATGGGAAAATCCACTTAGAGCATCTGAAATTAGGGAAATAAAAATAACTAGAATTAGGGTCTATGCATTCATTTCTCCTATTAAAGGTCTTGCAAATTAATGTATCTTTCTCTTAGCCTCAACCAAGAAAATAACTCTGGATATACCTGATATTAAAATTGGAGAAATTATATTATTATAAAGGGGAAATTACAAACATATTTCACCTATAAATGAGGATGTAATCCAGATGAAGTAGAATGATTTTGAAGTATTTCTTTTTATTTTAATTTTTTTTTTATTGAATGTTAACTATGTACATTGATACTCTTCTGGGGTACAGTGTGGGGTTTTCACATGCATTCTGAAATACTTCCATCAAACTGGTCAACACAGCCTTCATGTCATTTTCTCAGTTATTGCT
>CAUYTI010078890.1:0-13418 GCA_963575145.1 Galago senegalensis
AGGGCTTTCAAAATTGTGAAACGTATCAGATATATAACATTTTTTATTTTTTTATTTTTTTTGAGACGGAGCCTCAAGCTATCCCCCTGGGTAGAGTGCCGTGGCATTACAGCTCACAGCAACCTCCAACTCCTGGGCTCAAGCGAGTCTCCTGCCTCTGCCTCCCAAGTAGCTGGGACTACAGGCGCCCACCACAACGCCTGGCTATTTTTTGGTTGCAGCCGTCATTGTTGTTTGGCGGGTCCAGGCTGGGGATTCAAACCCGCCACCTTAGGTGTACATGGCTGGCACCTTAGCCGGTTGAGCTATAGGTGCCGAGCCCCAGCTATTTTTTGGTTGCAGCCGTCATTGTTGTTTGGCGGCCCAGGCTGGATTCAAACCCACCACCTTAGGTATATGTGGCTGGTGCCTTAGCCCCTTGAGCCACAGGTGCCAAGCCGTTTTGTTAGATTTTTAAAGTAGCAAGATATGTAAGTTGAGCTTTAGGTTTTAAAGGAAATTCAGTTTTTCATTTATAACTTTTATATGTTTGACTTAAAGAAAATAAATATTTTTAATAATTTCTTTCCAGGCTGGAGAGTCCTTTTGGGGGAGTGGAAGTTCATTACATTTTAAAGAAAATAAATATTAAATGACTAAAGTCAAGGCTTTCCTTAATGCTTGTAAATATCTGTAGCAATATTTTTTTGTTGTTGTTGTAACTGTGAGTTAAAAACTATATCCAGCAAGGTATGTAAAGTATTCAAGTCAATATCAAAATGTCAAGCCTGAACTAAAAATTAGAAACATTCATAAATTATCCTAGATACTCATTTACCAAACTAGACAACTAATTACAATTATGCTCATCAATGCATATAAAATAAGCAGTTCAACATAAAAATGAATCCATAAAAAGGTGCATCAATGATCATAAATGCAGGGTATCATTAGACCCCGTTCTGGTAATCATCTGAGGCAACTACAATTTTAAGATTTGAAATTTCACCTTGAAACTGAAAGATAGGATAAACACGGTTGAATATATTTTCTGGTCTGTCTCCTTTTCCATGTGCAATGTGCAGTCTTTCTGAAGAAAATGAGCACAGAATTCAGAAAATGAAATGAAGCACAATCTGTTTTATTACAATAACAGGTAGTGAAAATTTTATCTGCATTTTTGTAACTGAATGGAACAGAGTAAAACACTTAGTGCTCCCAGAAACACCTAGGTTGTTGATAAGAACTTAGGGCTTAAATGCTTGTCTTTGGTAAATTATTTTTACTACCTGATTATGACGACAGGTCTCTCAGAGTTCAAGGCAGAATTACTCTCTCTTTACTCAGGTCTTTGATTTTATAACAAAGCAAGGGCTGGGTATGAACATTTTTATGTGAACCCCTTTCTCTGGGGATGCAAAAGAGTGAATTATAGGGGAGAAATGGGAAAGTATAAATATCACTCAGCTTGAATTACTTGACAGTTATACTATTTAGTAATTAAAAAATCTGAAAAAACCTTAAACGTTCAACATTGTTCCTCAGCACATCAATTTTGAAGCAAAATTTGCAGTTCTTTTCACAAAGATCACATATGTTTTATGTTTTTTAAAAAATGTATTCATTCAGAAATATTGAAAAAATAGATCAGGTAAAGAAATGTATATCATAAATTGAAATTTATGTGATCATAAATATTGAGCCAAATTTTAAATATTTCATAAACAGATTTTTCCTTTTTAGTTCAAAAACTATTTCTATGAATATATATTATGATTTTGAAATTGAATAAATTTAGGTCCTATTTTAAGAAACTTTATTTTATATACTTCCTATACAGTGGTTCTCAACCTTCCTAATGCCCCGACGTATTTTCATTGTTACAAAGGGGTCGCGACCCACAGGTTGAGAACCGCTGCTGTGGGACAGTACTGAGCTAATGAGTGGCTGAAATGAAAAAAGAGCCCTCCTTGGCCTCCTAGAGTGCTAGGATTACAGACTTGAGCCCCTGGGCCCAGATTACTGTTTTTTATTTTTTAATTTTTCATTAATTTCTGCCTTTTCTCCCTTTTTATTTCTTTGTGTTTAATTTGCTATTCTTTTTCTAATGTATGGAGGTGGATGTGCTATGCATTAATTATTAGCCTTTCTTATTTTGAACGTCTGCATTTAAGGCTATATAAATTTCTAAATACTTCTTTAGCTTTATCCCATGTTTTGATATGTAATATTTTCATTATTATTTACTTCAAACTAATTTCAAAATGATTCCCTTCTCCATCCATTTATTATATTAGACATATAATTTTTTGGTGGGTACCTAGGAGCTATTTATTGTACTATTTTCATATGGTTCAAAAATTACACATGAGTAAAAAGAATATATGCGATGATAAGGGGCAAGGAAACAGATCAGCTGTGGCACAGATAGGGGCTTGAGGCTATTCTGTATAACCACCCGTTCTATTGTTTGGCACAGAGGAGGTGGTTAAAATTCAATAAAACCAAACAAAATGAAATAAAATAGGGAAAAACAAAACAGAAAAGATGATCACTCTGGGCCCCCTTTATGGTTAGAGGGCGTTCTGCCCTCAGCTTCTTGCCCCTGTCCAGCTCTTTTACATGCAGATATGGTCCTATGTTTTTTCAACAAGTTTTTATGAGTAGTTAAGTCATGATTCAGAATCATCAGGCACCCACATCCCCCTCTGCTATGCTGGGAGAAAAACAGAAGACAAAGGAGGTGGGGTACAGCTAGTCCAAATCTTTCCAGAAAACGTACTTTCTGCCCAGTGGTCATCCCAGGACTCAAGGCAGAGCGGCTTGGACATACTCTGGTACCGTGCGCACACAGAGACATCACCCCCGTTTGCAGTCATTGTTTCCTGGCAGTGGTGGAAGTCCAGGTAGTTCTGCCAGCAGCTCCTGGTCTGGTTCTGACTGGGGAAGCGGCTGTCAAAGGGGCAGTCTTATAGCTCTTGACCTTGGTCTGGACGTCTTGGTCATGGTGCTGACCCCTAAAGACACCCTCGATGCACCTCATGCTCAAGGTGACTCTCAGCAAAGATCTAGACCTATATTACTTAATTTGCAGGCAAGTGAGCACTTTCCTGGATATCTATGAATTTTGATTCTTACTAAAATTTAAATTATGGTCATACAACATGCTAAGTTTTAAACATATTCTTTTTTTTTTTTTTTTTTTTAGACAGAGCCTCAAGCTGTCCCCCTGGGTAGAGTGCCGTGGCATTACAGCTCACAGCAACCTCCAACTCCTGGGCTCAAGCGAGTCTCCCGTCTCCGCCTCCCAAGTAGCTGGGACCACAGGCGCCCGCCACAATGCCCAGCTATTTTTTTGGTTGCAGCCGTCATTGTTGTCTGGCGGGTCCGGGCTGGGGATTCGAACCTGCCACCTTAGGTGTACGTGGCTGGCGCCCTAGCCCGTTGAGCTATAGGCGCCGAGCCTTTAAACATATTCTTTAAAATTTCTTGAGTCTTATTTAATAACCAGATTTATTCAATCTGAATGATGGAAAGTTTTTACCTTTTGACCAACATCTCCTCATGGCAACCATTATTTTACTTTCTGCTTCCATGAGTTCAACTTCTTTAGGTTCCACATAGCAATGAGATTGTGTCTTCTTGTGCCTGGCTTATTTCACTTAATGTCCGCCATCATTCCATGCATCTGCGTTGTCACAGATGACACATTTTCTTTATCCATTCATCCATCGACAGATACTTAGAGTCTCCTTCTTGACTTACATGTTGTGATTCTTTTTCTAAAAACTTCACTAGATGTTATTACCGCTTTAGAATTATTTAGTTAATATTCATGTACATCAATCTACAGATTTATCTATGTCTCTCTTGTTTCTTCTGCTTCAGATCATCTGTTTTGACTCCCTTGCCCTCTGTCTGAAGTGCACCTTTCAGTAATTCACTTAGTAAGGGTCTGAGGAAACACAGATCACGATCTTTGAGATGCCAGCAGTATCTGAGAGCCTGGCCCTGGGATAGCAGGTGTATACGGGACAGTCACTCAGATTTGCTTCTTAGAGCTGCAGTTGGTCATTGGAGAGAACAATAAATTTGTGTATTTCTGCACCTCAGAGACAGATTCATCACTGAATACTGAGCCTGTTTTCTCATTGGCCCAACTTAACAAGGCTCTAGAGGTAAGAAGAGAGATCAAAAATGCATTGGTTTTCATGATACCAATTTTTGAGATATGCATTTATTTGCAGAATACTATATACATTCAACTTTTATTTTTAGCATTGAAAAAATATACTATAGTTTTTGTCACTCATTAATAAGAAGGAGGGTAAAGTGCAGTAGGTTCCCAGTTCTGTCTCAAAAAAAAGATGGAAGTAACACTTATTTGATCACAATTTATCAGGAAATCTTCCCAGTGCTTTGTGGGATTGGGAAGTGAAACAGTAACAACCAAATGGCAGCTGAGACTAGTAGTCAATAAGTATACTACTGAATAATAGTACTCTTGCAAGAAAAGTAAGCTGCAAAGAACTTCAAATTAGGTCAGTACAAACGATAGGGGGTGATTCAAGTCCTTACCTTTGGAAGGTCAGGAACACAGTGAGACAGATTGTGTCTGTCTCACTGAAAGCCCAGCCCCAGGTGTTGTAAGGTTACAAGGCTATCTCATTGTCTTCCCCATCATCAAACTCTAGGATTCTCCAGAGTTATTATTTTATTTTTATTTATTTATTTATTTTTTGAGACAGAGCCTCAAGCTGCTGCCCTGGGTAGAGTGCCATGGCATCACAGCTCACAGCAACATCCAACTCCTGGGCTCAAGTGAGTCTCTTGCCTCCGCCTCCCAAGAAGCTGGGACTACAGGTGCCCGCCACAACGTCCAGCTATTTTTTGGTTGCAGCCATCATTGTTGTTTGGCAGGCCTGGGCTGGATTTGAACCTGCTGGCTCAAGTGTATGTGGCTGGCGCCTTAGCTGCTTAAGCCACAGGCGCCGAGCCGTCCATGACATTTTAAATCGCTCATTTTAGAGCATACCAAATGGGGTGCAGCGTTCACACACACAATTTTGTGTTTGCAGACCATGATAAGCTGAAATGTGAATGGAATCAAAATTCATGTAGAAAAGATGCATTTACTACATTTAAGATTTGTTTCTAAGGGGATATTTCATAGAGTATTAGAAATGGATGAGCCCAAAGAAATAATAATGTACAGACATCCAATATTAAGACTGACCTACACTAAAAGTTATTGTTTATTAAATTTACATTATGCTAAAAGTTATTTATTGCTTATTGTTTATCTGAACTCCAATTTATCTGACTATATGGCATTTTTAGTTGTTAAGCCTGGCATTCGCTACTATAAAGCCTACTTCCCAGGCACCAGAAAAATATATTTTTAAAAAGTTGGATGACAGTTACAAAGTCCAATTTGTTTGCTATTTTAGAATGTTTAAATATATATGTTTAAATATAATCAGAAGAGAGACTATTGAAAGATTTTTAAAAACATGCATTTTTTTTGTGCAAAACTAGGAAATAAGGCAAGAGGGGGATGGTGTGTCCTGTCAGTGTCATTTTGGAGCACTGTTTAA
Organism: Galago senegalensis; assembly: GCA_963575145.1. Taxonomy (NCBI): domain Eukaryota; kingdom Metazoa; phylum Chordata; class Mammalia; order Primates; family Galagidae; genus Galago; species Galago senegalensis. The sequence continues at coordinate 5,577 of CAUYTI010078890.1, forward strand.
CAGGTAGATCTACCTGAAGATTATTTAAATATTTAGGCCAATGTATGTGTTTGTCTTGCCATCTATTAATGATTAAAGGGCCAAAGTCTCTGATGTTGCATGTTATGTTGAGGTATTTGTCTGGAAGAGGTGCAGATAAATGCTGCCTTCTAGAAAAGATAACCTGGAAGATTATTCTTAGACAGAGTCTCATTTTATCACCCTTGGTAGTGTGCTGTGGTGTCATAGCAACCTCCAACTCTTGGGCTTAGGTGATTCTCTTTCCTCAGCCTCCCGAATAGCTGGGACTACAGGCGCTTGCCACAATGCCTGGCTATTTTTTTGTTGCAGTTTGGCCGGGGCTGTCTTTGAACCTGCCACCCTCAGTATATCGGGCCAGAGCCCTACCCCCTGAGCCACAGGTGCTACCCTGGGAGATTATTTTTGCTTTATTACTTTGTAGGACGTTAAACTATTTTGTACAACCTAAAACTCTCATTCTAACATTCTTTTCTTCTTTCTTTAAAAATAAATTTCTATTTTAGATTTACAGAATTATTATAAAGATAGCATAGAGAGTTCCCATCTATCTCACACCTACGTTATGCTGTTGTTAATATATTAGTGTGGTTCATTTGTCACATTTGATGAACATTGATACATTATTATTATTATTATTATTATTATTTTCGAGACAGATTCTCACTTTGTTGCCCTCAGTAGAGTGCTGTGGCATCACAGCTCACAGCAACCTCCAGCTTTTGGGCTTAGGTGATTCTCTTGCTTCAGCCTCCCCGGTAGCTAGGACTATAGGTGCCCACTACAATGATACATTATCATTAACCAAAGCCCATATTCTATTCAGATTTCCTAATGTTCTTTTTCTGTTCCAGGAATACTATGTTGCAAATCATAATGACTAACATTCTTTTTTCAAATACTTATAAATACTCATTTCTTTAAATGTTCCTTGAACGAGCTTTACCATTTTGCTGGTTTTCTCACTAATGAGTAGAAAAAAAAATCTTTGACATGAGTTAATTCTCTATTTGTGTATGAATTGTATTTTTAACTTTTTGAAAAATTAACTTTGATGCCTTCTTATAAGAAAGGGCAGGCAGGAGGCCCATGGATGTGCATTGTGACTTTTCTAGTGTAAGCTACACTGTAGGGGGAAGATAGGTTTGTGGAGCTGAAATCTAGTTTCTATTTCTTTCTTTTCTTTTCTTTTCTTTTCTTTTCTTTTCTTTTCTTTTCTTTTCTTTTCTTTTCTTTCTTTCGCCTCAAGCTGTCCCCTTGGGTAGAGTGATGTGGCATCACAGCTCACAGCAACCTCCAACTCCTGCGCTCAAGCGAGTCTCCTGCCTCCACCTCCCAAGTAGCTGGGACCACAGGTGCCTGCCACAATGCCCGGCTATTTTTTTTTTTTTTGTTTGCAGCCATCATTATTGTTTGGCAGGCCCAGGCTGGATTTGAACCCACCACCTTAGGTGTATGTGGCTGGTGCCTTAGCCACTTGAGCCACAAGCACCGAGCCTAGTTTCTCTTTCTTGCAGAAAAACTCAGCTGCCCAGGGTGCTATTAAGAACTAACCCCCCACATAACTTGAGTAGGAATATCTGACTGTCAAAAGTCAATACTAAGAGATGATTTCAGTCTTGGGATTTCCAGGCTTATACAATAACTGTTATATTTATGATTAAAAAATACTTAATTGAAAAAAAATGTATTGTTGAAAGAAGTCCTCTAGGAACTGTTTATAAGTCCTAGATTTTCAAACCATAAAACACCAGTAAGAGGGAGAGTTAAAGGTATATCTTTAAAAAAGAAAACAGAGTGGTAACAATCTGTGATTGATGTGTGATTAATAACAGTTGAAGATTTGTGAGGAAATACCTGAATATTATTAAGTATTTGTATTTCTTTAATATTTTCTCTAAAGGAATTGTTGTTTATTGTTGGTAAAGCAAAATTTGTTTCAGTTAATTTGGGGCTATCAATTTTCCTCTAAAAAGTACAATTGAATGAAATTGTGACTTCTTCCCTAATTATTCACCTCTGAAAAAGCTTAACAATTTAAATCGCAAAGTCCATAGGAAGAGTATGTTGTTCAGTTGTTAGAAACCATCAGTGTTTTATGAATGGTTTTTAAACTGTGAAAATAACCTCTGGAGGGGCAGCTGAGAGAAGTCAGAGTCTGATTATAATTCATGAGAAGAAGCTGATTCGGAGTGAGACGATCTGATGTCTGGTGTCAGGTCAGTCAGCAGCTAAGAATATGATCGTGCAGGTTGTTCCTCTCTGGCTCCTGTTTTCCCATCTGTGAATTAGGGAATAACAACAAGTAGTGCTCACACAGCCCTTACATTAGAAGTGTGAATGTGTACATGTAATCTGTACTGCCACCCTGATGAGTTATTATTCTCATACCAATTTAGACATGCTCTTCTCAAAAAACTTGGGCAATTTAGCTAACTTCTCAGAGAGGAAATTGAGGCAGAAATTTGTTAGGTAACTGTACAAGTTCACACATCTAGTGTGTGGGATTGGGTGTCAAATCTAGCAATCTGCCTCTGGAGTCTGTTCACAGGCACCGCGCTCTTATGACCTTCTAGACAGACTCAAAGGTGCCTTCTGCTAGAGTCCTTGGCATATTAATTATTGTTTGTTATTTTAAACTATTTGATAATTCCAATATCTCTGCCCTATCTGAGTCTAGTCCTGATGTTTACTTTGTCTCTTCAGGCTGTATTCTCCACTTTGTAATTTTTTTGATGATAGCCAGGTATGATGTATCAGGTAAAAGGAATTGAGCTCAACAGGCCTTGAGTGTGGGTTCTATGGAACTATGGCTAGAAGTTAGGTTGTGTTGGCTTTTTGCTCTAGCTGTAGGTATCATAGGCTAAAATTTTCTCTAATACCCTTAATTTTGTCTCTCTTGCTGTCTTTGGGTTTCCCTAGAGACTCTTTCTTAAATAGGATCTGAGGCTTGTGGTCTTTTCATCTGTAATACCTTATACATGAAATAATAAAAACAGAGTCAAGTAGAAATATTTCGTAGAAAATACATAATACTGATGTTCTGGTAAGGTATGGGGGAAGAGAAGTATTCCCTCATCTCATGGTTGGAACTTTTCATGAGCCTGTGCCTCTCGTGGGGCCCCATTTCCCCATCTTTCCCCCTTTAAGTGAGACAGAAAGTTTAGCTGGGGCTGGAGGTTTGTTAGACTCTGGTAAAATCCAAATGGGCTGAGCTCTGGGCTCTTGAGGGCAGGCTTTTGTTAAGGAGAATAGATGCTGTGGGTATATGGTTAACCCTGAACAACATGGAAGTTATGGATGCCAACTCCCTGCACAGTTGGAAACCTGCATTTAACTTTGATTCCTTGGAACACTAACTACTAATTGCCTACCATTGACCTGAAGCCTTATTGATAACATAAATAGCTGATTAACACATGTTTTATGTGCTATATGTATTGTATACTCTATTTTTACAATAGGCTATGCCAAAGAGAAGAAAATGTTAATAGGAAAATCATAAGGAAGAGAAAATTTATTTACTGTTCATTAAAAGGATGGATCTTCAAAGGTCTTTGTCCTTGTCTTTACATTGAGTAGGATGAGGAAGAAGAGGAAGGGGAGGGGTTGTTCTTATAGTCTCAGGGTGGCAGAGGTGGAAGAAAACCCACACATAAGTGGACCTCTGCAGTTCAAGTCCATCTTGTTCCCAGGGTGAGTGTATTTCAGTTAGTTACGTTTTCCCTCCCCTGCCATGAGAGGATTTTCCTCTGATCTTCACTGTGAGGACCTAGTGCAAATCCTGGGGGTCAAATTCATGAAAGTATCCCCCTCCCCCACCCAAGACCAAACCTCCAGAGTTTTAATCTTCCTGCAGGTCCACATTGAGTCTCCAGAAAATTCTCACCTACAATTCAAGTGTCCCTATGAGTTCCGGCTGCTGGTCATGGGCTTCTGTTCCTGAGAAGCTATGATTCTTGGTGTCCCCCCCCTTTCTAAGTTTTGAGATAGGAGCTTACCCTGTGACCTCAATTCTCCAACAGATCTAATGAGAGTTACTAGCTTTCATTTTGTTTACCTTTTTTCTTGTGAATATAGTAGTGATGACTTCTAAGCCCTTACATGTGGGATTGACAGCTGGGAGCCTGTGGTCTCTATTAGTTCTGGAACTCTGAGTCATGAGTCCTTCATCCTTGCAGCCTAAACTTTTTAATGTCTACTTTCTTTGTATTGCATGAAAATGTGTGAATGATTGCGAATTGACTTTTGTTCCTCTGTTCTTTTGATCATTAGAACCAACCCAAAAGGCCATGATGCAAATGATAGCTCATACGAAATCACACAAAATTTGTATGTGGCACATCCAGAATTCAAATCCAGCCAGTTTAATCCAGCTCAGGCAGTTAATCAGGAAGTGCCCAGTCTCCTAAATATAACTCACATACATTATCCTTTAGTTAGAACTGGGAATGTATATGTGAAATTGAGTTGTCCTGTTAATGATGATGACTTTGATCACTTGGTTAAGGTGGTTCCATCAGATTTCTCTACTCATTAATTCTTGAAGTATTTATTCCTATATTTTATTTTATGTATTTTTCTCTGTCTGGCTCTCCTAGTAAGATGCTATTGCTTCTACTTCTATCTTTTGTATTTTTAGCTCTTTATAGTTTGAATCTTTATTTTTCTCTATGCTTTCTGTGAGAATTTCTTAATCTTATCTTCCAATTTACTAATTTGTCCTTCTGTAGTAAACATTTGACATTTATCACCTCTACTGTTTATGTTACTTAAAATATCACTATGGGCTCGATGCTCATAGCTCAATAAGTAGGACACCAGCCACATATACCAAAGCTGGCGGGTTTGAGCCTGGCCCAGGCCTGCTAAACAACAATGACAACTACAACCAAAAAAGTAGCTGGGTGTTGATGGGCACCTATAGTCCCAGCTACTTGGGAGGCTGAAGCAAGAGAATCACTTAAGCCCAAGAGTTGGAGGTTGCTGTAAGCTGTGATGCTACAGCACTCTACCGACTGAGGGTGACATACTGAGATTCCATCTCAAAAAAAAAAAAAAAATCAGGGAGATGAGCTGAAGGGGTCAGAGAAGTTTGAAGTATGAGAAGGGCATGTACTATCCATTGGCTTTGAAGGTAGACAGAGAGGACTGTGTGAGCCAGGGATGTGGTGGCTTTCAGAAGCTGAGAATGATGCCCAGCTGACAGCCAACAAGGACATGGAGACCTCATTCCTACAACCAAAAGGATGTGAATTCAACCAACAACTTGAGTGAACTTGAAAGCAGATTCATTTCCAGAGTCTCCAGTTAAGAGCTCAGCTCACTGACACCTTGATTTCAGCTTTGTTATACCTGGAGTAGGAAAAATTCCAGCTGAATTCACCTAGATATATGACCTACAGAACTGTAAGATTATAAATTATGTTGTTTTAAGTTGCTAAATTTGTGGTGATTTGTCATAGTAGCAACAGAAATCTAAAACAGAGATTTAGTTCTAAATGTAATGCAATGCTGTGGCTGAAATTTTACTTTTTATCTTTGAAACTTCAAACTAAGTTGGAAAAAAAGCCTAACCCAACTGAAAACAGAGTATGCCTGTAGCAGGCCCTGCCTTCTTCAGCAAAGAGGTGGTAGACATTCGTAAAGATAGCTCAACTAAGATGAGCACACAATTCAGAGGTGATGATGTCCAATTTGAGGTGAGCCCCATGATGAAAGAGTAAAAACAAATTCTGCCAATAAAGACTTACTCCTAAAAGAGCAAACGAAACAATCAGAATAGGAGTTTTAATATCTCTCATATAGCCAGAGAGGTAAGGGACAAGATCATGAAATAATATCACGTGGTTACAAAACAAGGACATTTCAGTAGGGAAAACATAGTCAGTTCAGCTATAAAATTCCATATGCATTCCTAAAAGTCAAAGTGCTATGCAAAATCATTTGACAAAACCCCACTTGTGGGTTATGGGGACAAAAGGAATAAGGCACAATCCAAAATAATGATGATTCTTAAAAATACCCCTAAAGGTAGGGTGTTAACAAAAAAAAAAAAAAAAAAAAAAAGAAAAAAGAAATTGGTAGCGTAGTTTTATGCAGTTAACTGGTTAAGAAATACAAAAATACAAAAATAAATATGGCATATCACTCTGTAAAAGACCTAAAGGTTGCTTCTAGAAATAGGTTCTGGGAAGGTTGTAAGGGGTAGTAGGAGGGTTTTCTGAAACAGGATGGAAAGTTGTAACACCAGATGTGGATCCGTGGACACAGATCATAACATGAGGTAAATTAAACTGAGATGTCGGGTTGATATTGGAGGATGTGGATGCGTGTGTGGGGTATGCACATGCGTTTTGTGTGTTACAATGCAGTTCAGTTGGGTGCATTTTTTTTTGTGGTTCACTTACTGCGTTTTATGGGCTAAATCAGACATAAGCAAATATAAAATTCACTGTATGCTCTAATTTTCCCTTAATATGTCAACTTCCTCAGAACAAACTCACAGTTTTCAAACAAATGTTAAAGCAGAACTAGCTATAACTTTGAAACCAAAATTCTTTAATCAGAAAAATTCAAGAATGACATTTAAAACAGGAACAACAGAAATGTTTTTAGCCATTTAAGAGCTCAGATAATTTACCATTCCTAGACATTACGTGAAATAATTCTTAGGGCTCCCATAAAAAGGATAATAAAATCGGGGGGAAATAATGAGATGCAGGAAACCATTGCAAACAGAAAAAAATAACACTTTTTGTTAAATACAATTTTATTATCTGTAAATTGAAAAATAAATTGGCTCTAAAATCTTAGATGACATCAGCATGGAAGTGATTCAGGGAGTGGAGGGAAGAATAAAGACAAACTGGTTCTCTTCTTACCTGAGGGTTAGAGGTAAGTGAGATAGACATTGATTGAGTCTTGGTTTTTTTTTTTTTTTTTTTTTTTTTGGAGTTTTTGGCCGGGGCTGGGTTTGAACCCACCACCTCTGACGTATGGGGCCAGTGCCCTACTCCTTTGAGCCACAGGCACTGCCCTTGATTCTAGGTTTTGCTATAAAATATTAAACTTAAATGTAACTCTAGAAAAACAGCAAAATAACGAAGGCTCAATTAATAGAGAAAAGAAACAAAGGAAAGCTGATTAAAAGCAGAAAAAGTGCAGAACCAAAAAGAAAATGATAAAAATAGAAAACACAACATGGGATATAAAGAATAAAATCCTCATAAATCACAAATCAATATAGTGATTTAAAAGTATGAACGGCTTGGCACCTGTGGCTCAAGTGGCTAAGGCACCAGCCACATACACCTAAGGTGGCGGGTTCGAATCCAGCCTGGGCCCGCCAAACAGCAATGATGGCTGCAACCAAAAAATAGCCAGGTGCTGTGGTGGCCGCCTGTGGTCCCAGCTATTTGGGAGGCTGAGGCAGGAGACTCGCTTGAGCCCAGGAGTTGGAGGTTGTTGTGAGTTGTGATGCCATGGCACTCTACCCAGGGGGACAGTTTGAGGCTCTGTCTCAAAAAAAAAAAAAGTATGAATGGAGGGTTGGCACCTGTGGCTCAAGGGGCTAAGGCACCAGCCACATACACCTGAGGGTTCAAATCCAACCTGGGCCCACCTAACAACAATGATGGCTGCAACCAAAACAATAGCTGGGCATTGTGGTGGGCACTTGCGGTCCCAGCTACTTGGGAGGCTGAGGCAGGAGAATCACTTGAGCCCAGGAGTTGGAGGTTGCTGTGAGCTGTGATGCCATAGTACTCTACCTAGGGCGACAGCTTGAGGCTCTGTCTCAGAAAAAAAAAAAGTATGAATGGA